>LGRX02034336.1:0-24364 GCA_001247695.2 Cymbomonas tetramitiformis | reverse complement strand
GGAAGGATCGGTGGCGTGCAGCGCCGCGTCAAGCTAGGAAGGATCGGTGCCGTGCAGCGCCGCGTCAAGCTAGGAAGGATCGGTGGCGTGCAGCGCCGCGTCAAGCTAGGAAGGATCGGTGGCGTGCAGCGCCGCGTCAAGCTAGGAAGGATCGGTGCCGTGCAGCGCCGCGTCAAGCTAGGAAGGATCGGTGGCGTGCAGCGCCGCGTCAAGCTAGGAAGGATCCGTGCCATGCAGCGTCGCGTCAAGCTAGGAAGGATCGGTGCCGTGCAGCGTCGCGCGCGTCATGGTGTAAGCTCACGCGTTTGATTCACTTGGAAATCCTTCAGCCGCCAGTGCCCCCTTCCTGCCAATCTTGCTGTGATTGTCCTGCCTCTCCCCTCATCTAACATCTTCCCGCCCGATTTTCCCTGCATGATTGTGCAGGAGGCGTTCTTAGAGGAAGCTTTCCAAGGGAGCCCGTACCGCCGACCGATTGTTGGCTACCCGGATGACTTCTTGGTGCAGCCCCGAGCAGCCCCGCCTCCACCATATTCTCCAAACCCCATCTCCCTTTGAAAGTATAGCATATCCCTTTGAAAGTATAGCATCTCCCTTTGAAAGTATAGCATCTTCCTTTGAAAGTATAGCATCTCCCTTTGAAAGTATAGCATCTCCCTTTGAAAGTATAGCATCTCCCTTTGAAAGTATAGCATCTCCCTTTGAAAGTATAGCATCTCCCTTTGAAAGTATAGCATCTTCCTCAGGATGCGGGAGGCTCATGCACGACGTGATGCGCGCATTGCTGTGCATCAGAGCGCTTCCCGGCTGAGCCGCGGGCCGCCTTCCTGCAAAACGCGCAGCCGCATGCATTCTTCTTTGAGCGCCTTGGCAGGTCAGCCCTTGTTTGCCATTGCGATCAGGGTAAGCTTCTACTTAATGGCGCGCCACCCTTATACCACGCCACCCCATGGTCACTTCACCCATCTTATGCAAAAAGGCAAGGTGCCTGGTGACGGTCCACCGTTTGCACAGTCCAACCTACAGACTGCGATGCGTGAGGAGTGTGTGCTATAATTTTATGAAACGCGGAGCGAGGCGCTTCCAGTGACCTGGAGGGCTGAAGCAACCTGGGCCTGGGGTGAGCATGGCCGAGGCCGAAGGGGGGTCGAGCGCTGCTCAGGGCCTGGGTCGGCGAGAGGTGGAGGGCTTCTTTAAGGTCGGAAAAGGGGCTTTGGCCCCGCCTCGCAACCCTTCCTCTGCATAGCTGTGTCTGCATGGACGGCATCCGCTTTCGATCCAAGGCGCTCGCTGACTGTTTGTGTTGCGAGATCCAATGACTTGGTGGACTCCACAAGGTTGCTGATTGGCTCGTAGGAGGATGGCTGCTCGGCAGGCGCGGTATCGCCCGGAGAAGCTGACCTGCGCAGTTGTGGGCGAGGTCGACCCGGAAGAGGTGAACATTCTTACTTTTTTATCTCCAGCTGGCATGCGGGTGCATTGGACTGGCGCTTCTGTCGGGCAGAGAAGGTACGAGGGACGAGGCACTAGCTCGCGATGCCGTGCAGGCCGGCCAGAATGTGTGCATGCCGGACGTGCGGGAGGGTGTGGGATACGACATGCAGGTGGAGAGGCTGGCGATGAAGTACTTTGGAGCATGGCAGCCGGCAAATCGAGCGGTCACGCCGGGCTTGGACCGTTGGCTTCCCGTTGAGGGTACGCTCCGCCTTTGTGCTCGATAAGTGCGAGGAACCGAGCGAGTGGGACGTGGCGTTGCGGCAGCAGAGGCAGTCGGTGCTCTGAACGAGTGAGCACAACGAGGCTGTGTTGGGCTTGATGAACGCAGTGAAGGGGAGAGAGGTGATGAGCGCGCTGAAGGGAATGACCACAGTGCTGACTGCTGCACCAGATAGAAGTAGCTAGCCTACCCCCGAGACGCACAATGGGGGGGAACCAAGCGCCAAAATATGCACCATCAGTGAGACTACTGAGACGCTATGGGTACAAAACGACGCTGCGTGCTATATGAAACAGAAAGCGTCGGATGGGGCTGGGGGGCTCACGCCCTACACCCAGTGCAGAGTTTCCCTTTTGGGTGGGGGATTCCTGGCACGCATATAAAAGCAGGCTCAATTGTGAAATTCAGGCAGCAGTGTGGAGCTGTGTCGCTGGTCAGTTGCCTCAGATTGATTGAATATTCTCACTCCCCGAGAAGTCGAGTCTGCACAAGCAGATGACGTTCATCAGCACCTCTCAAGCAAGTCAGTTGTCGCTTCGCGGTGATTTATGTGGGGGTGACCGAACTCAACAAACACCGTTCGCATGGCTTCCAAGTGTTTATGTTGCTCTCCTCTAAAATTGTGGGGCTGGCCCAAACAGTTGCCGGGCAGACACAGCTCTCCGTTTCTTCAAGATTTGTCCAAGCCGATATTCCAAGTCTTCAGAGGGCTTTTTCTGGGGTTTCAGATTGGCTGAGAATATAATGAGCATGTAGGAGGGCCTTGTGGCGGATGAGCGTGCGGATTGAGGGGAGGGTTTCAACGGAGGGCGGTTCCAGTTGTGTGCGATTTGCCAATCACAACCCTGAACGCCTGGAAGGCGCCAGGTGGAGGGGACACTGCGGCGCTGCCGACATCCCCACCCCGTTGCGCAGTGGTGCGCCGATATCCAAGTGTGCAGGTCATCAGCGGCGCGTGGTAGAAGTCAAGAGGCAAAGCGCGCGAAGGGGGGCGGGCTCGGACTCCATGTCCAGGTGGCGAGCTGCTGGAGCAAACCGCCCCTCGGGAAGTCCGCATGGTGTTGCCAGCAGGCCCGTATCTCCAGGAAGGTCGCAGCACGCGCCCCGTCTTCACACCCATCCTGATGCACCAGCGATGCCGCGCCTGCACCATCCGTTCCACCGCCAGTGCTTTCTTGTCCACGGAGAGTTAGGCCTGCCTTGTAGGGCTGCTCAACAGGCAAGCAGGCAGGCCTCGGCGGGCTGCAGGGCGGCGGAGACGCTGTGGTGGGGGTACGTTTACGGCAGGCGTGCCGCGTAGGCTTGCGTGTAACCTGGGCACACCTTGTGGCGCTGTTTGAGTGGCGAGCACATCCTTTGGAGCTGCCTGTCAGGCGGAGGTGTGCTGCAGGACGCAGGGCCCCCTATAGAGCGAATTTGGCCCATTCGCTGGAGGAGCGCATAGGGCCGCATCCAGATGGGCGCATCCAGTTGAAGCTGTGCCTCAATGTCCGACGTGGGCATTGGCGGGTCGGCAGCGTCCGCGCGCCAGAGCCGCTGGTCTTGGAACTCCTCTGCTCCAGTTTTTGTGCGGGCCATCACGAGGGAGTGCAGCTAGCATCCATCACCACTGATGCAAGGGCAGGGCCGACGGCGGCACTCGCAGGTTATCGCCGTCCTCCAACTTCGGACCCCGACTCCATTGTGCTGGACGTGATTAGCGACGTGCTCAATGGGGGGCGCTCGGCCCGTTTCCAGAAGGTGCGATTCGCAAGGAGGAGGGCGGGGCGGGGCGGGATAAACCGGAGAGGGCCGTTATGGATGATCCAATCTTCTTGCCGTCTAATTGCTAGCCCCCGCGGGGCGCCCGCAGCGTTGAGCTGGCGCAAGCGATGAGATACTTTCTTCTCTCCACCATTCAGGCACGCGAGTCTATTGTGCATGGGATTGCTGTGGGGAGACAGCTGGCAGATATTGACGCATGCAAGCAGGGTTGATGTGACTGGGCGGTGCCCGTTTTGGCGCAGAACTTGGTGGAGCCTGGCAAGGCGCTGTATAGCTCCTTGGCCGATACGTTTCCTCAAGGAAAGCTGAGCAATTTGTTTATGGTGGCGGGCGTGCCCGGCAAGGGTGAGCGCTGCCTCTCCTCGCAGTCCCCCGTGTCACCAGCCCCAGATGACGGACGCTTCGCTCGAGATCCTTTGTGGGACCTCCACGTGTCACCAGCCCCAGATGACGATGCTTCGCTCGAGATTCTTCGCGGGACCTCCACGTTGGCTGCAACTGCACACCAGGCCTCCCACCTCCTCCTGGATTGGGAGTTTTGGCTGCCTGGTCTCGTTGGGTAGTGTAGGAAGCGGGCAGAACCGTGCAAGCCGCATCAGGCCAGCTCCTCAGTCAGCTCCATCTCCTCGCCGTCCACCTCTGCGTCCTCTGGGTTGAATGTATAGCTGCCGGATTTCGTGCTCACCCAACAAGCAAGGAAGGTGCCTTGGCTACAATCATTCTTCGCTGGCACGCTCATGAAGGCCTTTTCCCGTTTCTGGGGGCAGAGTCGGGCAGCCACTATCCTCGCTCAGCGATGCAGCAGTTGCAGCTCGAGTGCACCTTTCTGTGACACGAAAGACACTTTCAGTTGTAGATCGTCCCTGCCACTGTATGCAGTTGCGCTTGCCGTCCAGACTGGCGTGAAGATGGGACATCGTGTACTGATTGCACAGTAAAGAGTGCGTGCCCCGCACAGTGGTGTGAGTTGAACAAATTCTCTGTTCAATCTCGCTGGTTCAGGCATCCATATCTGGCCCAGCTTCCAGTAGATCAGGAATTCCTTCAGAAAAGCACCGAGCCGTGCAGGTGGGCCAGCACTGGTGCCAGCCGGGTGTACTTCCTCGAGGGAGGAAGCTTCGTGTTGAGCGCGCGGAGCGTACTGTCTTGGTGCCAAGTGTCCAGCTGCAGCATGCGGTTTCAAGATGTCACTCACGGCGAGGGGGACACAATATGCTTGTTGGCAAGAGCATTAGGGAGCCGCCTTCCGCGGTTTGAGCACCCGGTCCCCCATTGTAACTGCCTCCAGTTCGCTCCTCCCCCGGCCCGTCTCGGGTCATGGCCTCTTGTATTCATGGCTGTCCTAGGGTCCATGAGCGGGCGCTGACTAATTTTTCAGACCTGTGCTACACCAGAATGTGTTAAAGCAAATGTGATCATCGCAGCTATTTGATTGGCTGCGTCATCCGCTAGATTTTTGCCTGGCATGCTTTGCTGTGATTCGTATCATACAAAGAGAGGACATTCGTTAGTGGCTGCCTTCGGTGCTTTGCAATGTTGAGCAACGTAAACTCCTGGAGCATCGGATCGAAAATTGGGGCAGTCGAAAGAAGGGCTTAGAGTCTAAAGAATCACCGGTTGCAATATCTTGCATCCCTGGACTCGAATATCCTGAAGCTTCCAATCAGAGACACGTTTCAAGATGGGCCCAGCTGGATCGCATCGTGGAAACGGGTTCTTGTTCTCAGCTGTGAACCAAGGGCTGAGAAGGCGTCTCTTGCCAGACCAAAGCGCGACTGTGCCAAAGCGCGTCGAATATTCCTTTCTGAAACGTGCCAACACGTTCGATCTGTCGAGTGCTAAATTTTGCACCAACTCGTGGACTGCAATTCATAGACTTGATCATCTGAAAATGACTGCCAGGGTATACGGATACTGCATGACCCGGCAAATGGAATCGTAATACATTTACCGAAGTCCGCAGTTCCGTAGGCCTCGGTCGAGGCGTGGCTCAATTGGCACCAAGTTGTATGAGCACTGAAAATGCACGGGGTACGATTTACCCAGAATGTTCATTTCCGATCCCGTTCTTGGACCTGGCAGAGCGACAGCAACCAAGGCCTCTGCCATCTGGACGGGGGGTGGGAGGCAAGTAACTCACCGCAAAGACAGCTTGGCAAATTTGCCGAGATGGAGTCTGCCAGTTTCCATCATGTGCTTCGGTGACAAGCAGCTTTACTAGAGAGAGAAGGAGAGATCCGGATAGAGCGGCTTTGATTAGAACTTCCATGCGGGAGGGTCGGATGGGAGCTGCATAGGTTACAGCACAGACGACCTGGCAAAGCTGATGCGGCAGGAGCTGAACGCTTTCAGCGAAAATGGGGTGGAAGAGAAAGAGTTGGCTCGAATCAAGAAGAAGACCCGCGCTGACTTGCTGTCGCTGCTTGCATCCAACTCCACAATGGCCAACCTGCTTTGCTCCTACCATGCAAAGACCGGTATGCACTCCCTGTCTGAAATGAGAGCGCCATGGTGAGCGGTCAGGCGTGTTGTCGGTGCGGTGTCGGGGCGAAAGATAAAGGAGGACGCATACCGGGGCGTGCCTGCTCCTCAGCCAGGGATTTGCGTTTTGTTGTGATTGGGTTGGCACAAGGTGTGATTGAGATCTTTCCAACATGGAGCGTAAAGCTGTGTGGCAAATTGATGGGAGGTCCTAATTGCATGTGGCAATTGGGGATATAACATTCCGTAGGTGACTTCAGGAATCTCTTCCGTGAGCCGCTCCGAGTGGATCAGGTAACGCCCTGCTCCAGCAGTAACTCTTCCGGTATGCGCTTGCAGTTTCAGCTCAGAAACGTGCAATGATACCATGGGGAGCTTGCACTCAAAGCGCTCTTGTTTACGGGCAATGTTGCAAAAGCCTTGAGCTATGGCAGGCATGACATGAGATGGCAGGAAGCCGGCTGTGTTGGCTATTTTCATCATAATGCGGGAGAGACTGTCCACGACAATGACTAATCACACTCAGATTTTTTTTCTGGAATTATCAGGCTACCAGCTGAAATCGGAATATGAAATGATGTCGTAATAACTTACTCGGCGACTATTGGCAGGTGACATCGGAGGTTGTCAAGAGGGTAGCACAGAAGGTTTTCAACCCCTCCAATCGAACTTCTGGACATGTATTGCCTCCTTGACAGCCTTAGTATATGCCGCCACCTACCAATGCTTGTTTAATGGCAGATTCCGGGGAAACGTTCTCTTGATGTTGCGCTTATCAAAAACTTGTGTGACTTCGGCATGACGTGCTTTCTCTTCCAAAAATACATAAATGGGATTTATATATGCCCCAAATCCTTTCATGCAATATTTGGATGCCAGGTGTTCTTATCAAATTGTGTTATCACCACCGGTGTAATATTCTAATTAGCTGTTAGAATGGCTAAATTTGAGGACGGGATTGTTCACGGTTATAGTGAATAATACTATAACAGTACTGTCACGCGGAGCAGATGGACATTGCTCCTCTGGGGCCCGGGGGTATCGGAATTTGCCGAGTTAAGATCTTGAAAAAGAAAAAGAAAAAACCACGCCCGTCGGGCGTATGAGTAAATTAATTTCCCCGGCCCTACTCTGGGCCGGATTAAAATCTTGAAATTTTCGATAGGATACCGCCGGTTGAAACGGCAATTTTCGGTGGAAGTGTATACACGCAGGCAAAAGACAGCATGTTGTTTTGAAATATTGGTTTTCACAAAGTAGCTACTTCCCGGGGAGGAGAGATTTCTGCAGAAACTGGTGGTGCTTAAAAACACCAAAAGACACACCAAACGTTTGAGTACTTCGAGGGAGGTGGTAGGCAGCTGGGTGGCTGAAGAGTCAGCCCAACTGCAGGGGCCCACGCCAACCTGCAAGTTCCTTTACCCGAGGGAGTGGCAGGGGTGGGTAACTTTTTTAGTTGGTAGACTCGGAGCCCAGAAGTACTCGCAGAATGATGAAGTGTGTCTTTCGCAAAGCTTTCAACGCTTTCCGAAAGGCATTTCACATTCACAAAACACACGTGATGGAGCGCAGGCCGTTCGATGCCTTGCGTTTCCCGTCATTTCAAGTGTCGCTCCACATCACTCTGTGATGTGTCCTCAGTCGAGATGTCTTTCCATCTCCCACAAGCCCTTCATCTTCCGTGACGTCACGGTGATCAGTCGTAACGCGGGCAATTCATGCCGTCAGAATTTCGAGACCCTGTCTCTCCCACCACAGTTCAGGTTGTCGCAAAGCGACCAATCAAAAGTCAGGAAAGCCATCAAAACTCAGCAAAGCCATCAAAAGTCAGCAAAAACCAATAAAAATCTCCAAAAAAAATCGTCGGTCCCTCGGCGGGCCTACTCGGGCTCAATTCTTCAGTCAGAAATTCCCTCCCCTGTACTCCCAGCATGTCGCGAACTTATGCACGAAACGTCCACACAAAGCACTACTCTCTAGCCCTACTACTAAACAGTCTTACTTATTGTCAACGCTTCTACAACACCAGCTCGGCACTGCATATATTGTCTTATGTGGCTGCACAGTTAGCTTCCTACTGCAACCATACGAAATCTCAAAATTTTTTATATCTGCTTTTCTACAACTTATGCAAGCTCTTTTTCTCAGCATGTAAAAGACTGTAAATCACAGTTCTGACGCCATAACACAAGAACAAGTCCAACAAATGTATATCTTCACAAGCAAAAGAATGCCATATATCATAAATCTTTATATCATAACACTGTTGTTTTCGCGGTCTGAGCGAGTACTTCCTATTTTCGGAATCGCTGTTACGAAGGCAAAACAAAAATGAGCGTCTGCCTCACCCTGCTATGCCGCCCTACTTATTCTCGCTATTTCTGAACAAGTGTAACACCCATCCGTATTTCCGTATCTCGTCACTGTCGCAACTCCTCGCGCGTATCGTACTGCGCGTGTCATACGTTTGTCACAGAGACTGCTATAGCAAGTGTCACAACCCGGCTAAGGTACACGATAAGCCGTGGTTTGTGACAGCTGTCGCGAACTTATGCATGAAACGTCCACACAAAGCACTACTCTCTAGCCCTACTACTAAACAGTCTTACTTATTGTCAACGCTTCTACAACACCAGCTCGGCACTGCATATATTGTCTTATGTGGCTGCACAGTTAGCTTCCTACTGCAACCATACGAAATCTCAAAATTTTTGATATCTGCTTTTCTACAACTTATGCAAGCTCTTTTTCTCAACATCCCCCATCTGTAGCTGCCACTGGTAGCACAGACGTTAAACAAGAGCTTGTTCAGCATCTTCTGTAGTCACACCATCCAGCGCGAACTTGCCCATGCTGAAGGTGAACATACCCACTCCAGAAGCTTCTCCTCCTCGTAGCATCCTTGCTCTTGTCAGAGGATTTCGAAACACCATGACCCACATACATCTTCTACCAATGGGCCCGTGCTCCAAGTGTCCAATCACATGTAAGCGCCCAGCATGGCATAACTTACGAAAGTATTGTGCCCTGCTCTCTGTCATATCTGTCATGTAGTGCGATGGCACATGAATGCAAGCCACTACCCTACTAGCCAGCACTGCCAATGGCAACGCAATGTCCAGCACTGCGAACCAGGGTGAGGTTACCACTGCATCACACACCCCATACTTCTCCTTCCAGGCACGATAGTTGCCCGGCTGTAAGGCATTAAGAGCTTCATGCCATTTCAACTGCGGGTTCCAATCGTTGTTCATGAACTTCAGGTGAGGCCACTCCAGTGACATTACTTTGCCAATAACACCTGTACCAGCCCATGGATCCCAGACCTGTGTGACCTTCTCCCAAGTCACCTCGTGTGCCAGACGCCTGACCTCCTGAGGAACTGTCATCACCAGCTCTAAGCCCCAGTTTAATTGACTGGCAATCTTCACCTGGGCTCTGCTCAACTGCGTGACATCCCCCCTCTTCTGCACCTCCTCCGGGCTCATGGCCTGCACCGTAGCTGCCTTCCGCAGGCTCCTCGCACGAGTGTGCTGCTCTGAACATTTCCGACTCAAGATAGTGCGATGACCCTCGTGCCAAAATCCTGGCATCACGTCTGTGATCACTCTGCTGAGCTCTTCCTGATTTCCCCAAGCCACTCTGTCAGGGAGATCCCCCATGCTCCCGTCCTTCTTGAGCATCTGTCGCGATGTGAGCGCCTGCCATGGGTGTTCGCGTCCCGGCCTCACGGCTCGACATGGACCCACATCTGCAGGCAACAACACTGCCTCTGTACCCAGCTTCTCCCTCAACTGCAGTTCCATGGCAGCCATCTTCTCCACAATGGACGTACTCACCACGGCGACAGCTGCCACTGCGACCACGCCCAAGCATTTGGGGCACTGCCAGTCTCCTTCAGGCACTTCACCCAGCGCTGGCTCCAGACACCAAATGTGAAAGCCACAATTGCAGGTGTCACACAGCAGCATCGCTGCCTCCCCATCTGTTCTCATGCACACCTCGCACGCGAGATGTTTGCTAGGGATGGCTGCGCTGCAGTCGTACTGATCCTTCACCTGTAGATGACACGGTGCGATGTTCTATACTGTACTCTTTTCCCGCAACTTCGTGCTGTCCTCCAAGACTACCACTCCATCCCTCTGCACCTTAACCAACTTCAAGATAGCTGGCTTGGTGGCCACCTCCATGCCAGAGCGCGGCTGTTGTCTTATGTACACGAAATCACCTGCTTTGAACTGGTGCGGCTTCGGCTCGTAGCTGCCACTCCTCCTGTGCTCGTATCGCAAGGTGTCGCGGTGCTGAGCGATCTCCAGGTTGCACCCTTGCGTGCACCATGAGCTTCTTCACGATGGCCGCTCGCTGCAGCAAGTCCTCAGCCAGTGTCCTCTCCTCTTGCTTCTCAAAGTCCAACTCGGGTCGAGCACGAAGGTCTGGTGGCACAGTAGCTTCCTGAGCGAACAGCAGCGTGAACGGTGCCACCCCAGTCGACTGTTGCTTGGCCGCGTTGTAACTGAGCACGAGCGACCAGAGCATCTCATCCCACTCGAAGTCCAGGCCCTTGTCAAGGGCCATCTTCTTGAAGCAGAACTTGAGAGTACGCACCACTCGCTCCGTTAAGCCATCGCTCTCCGGGGAACTAGGTGAAGTCACCCTCCGATCGATGAGACACTGCCTGCATAGTGCAGCGAACTCACCTTCGAATTCCGTGCCTCCATCCACAAGGCATTCCGCCGGCGCCCCAAACACTGACAGAACGTGACTGCGAAACGCACTGGCGATGGTGGAAGCCTCCTTGTCGGGAATCGGAACACACACGACGAAACGCGTGTAGTGCTCAGTCATGACCAAGACATTTGATTCCCAGCTTTCGTGATGCGCTTCGTCGGCCAGGCTAAATCCAGGGACCAGCGATACA
This sequence comes from Cymbomonas tetramitiformis, assembly GCA_001247695.2. Taxonomy (NCBI): domain Eukaryota; kingdom Viridiplantae; phylum Chlorophyta; class Pyramimonadophyceae; order Pyramimonadales; family Pyramimonadaceae; genus Cymbomonas; species Cymbomonas tetramitiformis. Next base: position 13,484 of record LGRX02034336.1, on the reverse strand, counting down.
TGAAGGATTTGATCTCCAGTGGCGTAAGCATTGCCTCCTCCCGTGCGTAGTGTGTCTTCACTCTCTGGCGAGTTTGGCACTGAGTGACCACTGCTCGCACATCTTGTTTCATGCCCACCCAGTAATGACGTTGCCACAACAAGTTCAGCGTTCGCCTGATGCCCCAATGGCCAGTTCTCTCGTGGTGCTCACGCACCAGCTGAATCCTGTCACAGGGTTTGGGCACTAGAAGCTCCTTGCCACTGACGGTGACCATGTACAGCTCGCCCATGAGCTCGTCCCAGCGGTGACGAGCTGCTCTCTTCCTTACTCTGTGGTACTCCTCCTTGGGCACCTCCACTCTTCCTCCGGTCTTTATCCACGCGAGGCATAGCTCGTCCTCGTGTATGTCAGGGTATTTCTCCCGAAGTGACTCCTGGTGGGTCACACTGGCTACCATAGCAACCATTCTCGTCGTGTCAGGCAGTCTAGGCAGCCTCATTTCTTTCTCCTTCACCACTGGTGCCCATTCTGGAGCTGAGCTTACCTCTACTGGCTTGTCCCCAGGTCCTGAAAAGGCTTGGCGATGACGTGCCTCGTAGCCCGCGAGCTTCATGGAGGCAAGCTTCCACTGTCTGCGACGTGGAACGGCGTCGGCTGTACCGAGTCCCTGAGTGCCTTTCTGCCCTTGGCTGCACATGTGTTGCAGCCGCTCCTCCCAGTCCTGATGGCTAAGGCGTCGCGCGACTTGCTGAGTGTAGTCGTTGGAACTGGTGATCCACTCTGCCAATCGTGCTCGCACTGGCTCCGTCGTAACTCCAGAAGTGGTAGCCACCTCGGTAGACTTCACGATGGGGATGGCAGCTAACGCGCCATGCTCCTCCTCCTCGCTCTCCTGACTCTTTGGCAGCTTGGTTGTGCTAACCTCAGCAACCGCATATAACAGCTCCATTGCACGGCGATTCATGGCGAGACCGAGTACGCTTGCCAACTCTTCGTCTCTCATGCCATGCGCCATGCGTAGCTCACTCGCGTTGTACCCCATGGCAACCGCTTTCTCGTCCAGGTTGACCTCTCTGCTTTCTCCTTTCTCCTCAACATCTTCTTTCCTTACCACAGTGCCTGCACGGGGTGCACGAAAGGCTCGGGAGTTCTGCGTTGCCAAGATGGTCGGCAGAACCCGCATAGGCTCCCCCACGACGTTGGCGGTGTAGTGAGGCTTCCTGTCTCCAGTGACTACCTTGCGTGGCTTCCAGCCTCGCTGCAAGATGTCACACACATATTTGTCCGGTGGCCTGTTCACCCCCTCCATCACCAGATTGAACTGATGATTCTGAAACAGATTGCTCCAATATGCTCGTAGGCGATGCGCGTATGATCCCGCGCGCGCTGCGTCGAAGGATACCGGCTGGCCCACCACACTGTTGATGATGGGGAACACTTCCTTCCTGATCTTCGAGTTCTCCCGGTGCGATAACGGGGAGACATTCTCTAGCACATATGCTGGCGGTCGCTGAGGCTGCAGCTGCTGCAGCGTCGAAAGGATCCGCACTGCCTGATAGAACAGCCTGCTGTGCTTGCCCTCCAAACCAGCTAGCTTGCCGGCTGGTGACAGGTCCTGACATGGATACCCACACACCATGATCCATTGCTCTCCGCTCAATGCCCCCGCATGCACGAGGTCAATGAGACTGGTGTCCTCGATGTTGCTGGGGAGCTGCTCCAGGTGAACCGCATCAGCGTGAAACAAGTCAGGATGTCGGCGACTGAGCGCCATGCACCTTGCCCTGGCTACCGCCTGGCTGGACTCCGAGGTGTCCTGGTAGAGGTACTTGTTGACCTTGACGCCACAGCGCAAAAGCATCTCCAGCCCAGCACACAAGCCCCCACAGGGCTCATAGCAGACCACGCCTTCTTCTCTGGCCTCTCGAAAGAAGCTCTTGTCAATCACTCTCGTGTCGATCTTCTTTGGCACCTTGAGTTTGCCACCCTCCATGGTCTCGTCGCCGTAGATCGCTGGGGAGCCTCCAGAATGCATGCCCCTGACCGGCTGGACCTGGCTGAGGGCATCCCAGGCGACTCGTGTCAGCCTGCCAGAGCACCTAGCCACCTCTGGGTGGTCAGTGTCAAACATGACCCCCTTGTTGCACTCCAACTCCTCTTGGTAGTGTACATCAAACAGTCGATGGATTGCGCTGGTCCCCAACTGCTCCATGACCATCTTCTCGCAGTAGTTGGCCACCTGAGCCTCGGGGCTCACTTCTGATCCAAGCGGTGGCTCCCTGGTCACTTCTAAGCAGATGGTATCTGCGAAGCAGCGCATCAGCATCTCGGCGTGCCCCGCTTCCCGCGCGCGGTCCCCTTCTCGGTCCAAGCGGGCACCAGTCTCGTCTGCTGTGCTGGGCAACGGGTACCTGGACGGCACATCCGCGTTCTCGTTCTTCGGGCTTGGTCGATACTGGACCGTGAACTCAAACTCCTGAAGACTGATGGCCCAGCGCAGGTGTTGGCCTTGCAAGTCCCCCTTTTCCATGAGGGTCGTGAGTGGTGAATGGTCGGTGATCAGCGTGAAGTGGATCCCGTGGAGGTACTGTCGCAGGGTGCGGATTGCCCACACCACTGCCAGCATCTCACCCTGGAAGCTCGCGTACTGTCTCTCGGTCTTCGACAGCGAGCGACTGATCACCACGCAGATGTGCTCTACGCCATTCTCGTCCTTCTGGCCCAGAACTGCACCAATGCCATGGTTGCTCCAGTCCGTGTAGAGGAAGATGGGCTTACTGTAATCGATGGGCTTCAAACACCTCCCCGAACATAGAGCATCCTTCAATGCTTGCAACGCCTGGTCCTGCTCCTTCCCCCAAGCTTCTTTGACGTCCAACACGTCCTTCCTGAGCAGGTCGTTCAGTGGTCGAGCCATCTCTGAGTAATTGGGTCCCATAGGTTCCCCCACCAAGCCCTTGTAGTAGTTCATGAGCCCGAGGATGGAGCGCACCCCAGTCTTGTCCTCGGGCTTGGGCAACTCCTGGATGGCCTTACACTTGATGTCCTGCGCACCAATGGTGTTGTGGCCAATGCGGTAGCCCAAGAAGTCCACGGTGGCTGACCCGAAGGTTGACTTGCCCGAGTGCAGTCGGATCCCTGCATCCCCCAAGGTGCGAAGCACAGCCTCTACATCCTTGATGTGCTGCTCAGCGGTGTCTGAGTATATGCACACGTCGTCAACGTACGCCACCGTACAGTGTTGCAGGTGACGCAACTCGTAGTCCATGATCCTGATGAAGGCAGCGGTCGCTCCAGCTGCTCCAAATGGCATGGAAGTGTAACGATAGAGCTGATTGCCCCACCAGATCGCTGTCTTGTCCATGTCCTCCTCGGTGGTCATGGGAATCTGGTGGAACGCCTTGGTCGCGTCCAGAGTAGTCTTGAACTTGGCTTTTGCCACGCGCTGATAGAGCTCTTCTGGACGGTGAGGCAGCGTATTGTCCTTCAGCGACAACCGGTTCGTGTTCCGTAGGTCGACACAGAAGCGCGTTGAGGTCCACTGTCCAGTATCATGGTCCTTCTTCCCTGCGACCACCACGTTGCTGGCGTGTCTACAGTGCTGCGAAGCCGGCTCGATGAAGCCGTACTCCAGTAGCTCCTTGCAGTGCGTATCGATGATCTCTTGCTCCCCTGGGCTGTACTTCCTCGGTCGCTGGTAAGCCACCTTGGTCTCGTCCTTGAACGGGATGGCGAAGGTTGCATGTGCTGCTCCTCCATGGTAGCCCTTGATGTCCTGTGGTTTGTTGGCAAAGCAATAGCTGCATCTCCTCACCACGTTGCGCATCTCCTCCCAGTTCTCCTCAGTGAACTCGGGATGCCCCCCGAAGGTGGCATTGAGCTCGGTGTCCAACCACGCGGCCTCGTCTTTGGTGACTCTGGTCGTGCCCCCTGGCTGTAACGTGTCCAGCACCGTGTGCGGAAGCACCTCGTCTCGTTCTGCCACCATGGCTTCCCACCCAGTGTCCCATTGACGCGAGGACCTCTGGTCCTCCCAGGTGGTCCTGGAAGACCTGTGCAGTGGGTCAGAGCACGAACCCGTAACGGGCACGCCCCGAAACTCCCCAGGGGTCACGGCGGCCACCCAAACGGCGACCACGAGTAACAACAAAAGTCTTAAAATTCTGCTGGTTCCCATTGGTTTGACTGGAGGGTGAAGGGTCAGTATGCAAGTCAGCATCTTCCACCCCCCCTGCATACGGCCCAAACCTCCTCCTGCTGATATGTAGATCACCAGCGCCAGGACAAACGTCATGTAGGCGTAATGGGCCACTCGGTAGCAAGTGGTCACGAGCCGCAGGCGCTGCAGACGGGCAGCAAAACGTGGCTTTTGCATGCGGCGCGGGATGGCCGCCAGCGTGGCAGGACCCGCCGCAGCGACTCGCTGCACAATCACCAGCGTGTGGCTCACTCGAGTGCGAAGCGCGGCAAACACAGGAACGCGCGCCAAGCAGAAGCCCGGCAGACCATTCCTCCCAATGTGAACGGCGACCACCAAGCTGCACCCCAGTGAACCGACTGTGCCCACGAAGCGCATGGCGAGCATGGCAAGCCCAAGCCGAAGCAATGGCACATACCATAGCCCGTGCTGGGCATGATGTAACCCAGCCACCTCACAGGCAACCGCGCTTAGCAGCAACAAGTGCCTTGCCAGCTCCGATAGCACACTAAGATGCAGACGTGGGTGCGCCCACTGCTGCAGCGGCGCTGTACGCACGGCCCACAATGCGCGTGCCATTGCTCTGCGATGCACACCTGCACGACACATCCAGGCGGCTGCCATCTCGCCAAGGCATCTGACCACCTCCATTGCCATCCATATGACCATCACCGCAAAGTGGGGCAGCTGCGGCCATTGCAAGCGCGCGAACACTCCCACGAATAGGAAGCACATCTGAGCGTGCCCTGCCCACCGCCTGGCGGCAGGCGGTGCACCCGGCTGTACGCCGGGGCTGCTTCTCAGTAACGGGTGCGCCGGGCTGCAGCGGGCCCGGCGCCCCATTGAAAAGGCCCCAGTGCGCTGTCCTTTCTCCGTTCCTCCCATATGTCATCGTAAGTCAGCTCCGCGTCTGAAGCACGCGGCGCGCGCCAGCCTGCGTTCTCTCTGCGAGCGGCTCCAGGACGCCGGGTCTCCCTCCTGGGGCTCGGTGATCTTCTCCTGCGTTGGCCAGCTCGCGGTGAGCACTGCTGTGAGAGCCCTGCGGTCAGGTTCTGCTGGCGCACCTCACGATGGCCGTCACGCTGGACTTCGGCGCTCGAGACGCGACCACAGGGCCGCTCTGGGTTGTTGGGCGCTGTGGCGTCAAGGGTTGGCGATGGCACGACTGAGGTGGCCCCTTGGTCCTGTTCAGCTGGAAGCAGAGCTTCAGTCTGTTGCGTGCAGACGGAACCTGTCGGTGACCCCAAGATGTCATCGACCGTCTGGTGTTCGGACCGCTGCGCAAAGTTGACCTCCAAGCCCTCGGCATGCAGCCCACCGAGCGCCTAACTAGTGCAGTTCTCCCGTGTAGGTTGTGTCTGCGCACCATGGCGAATGTCCAGGCCAGGGTCGTCGGAGCCTCGCGTGCTAATTCTCGCAAATGGACGAGTAGTGGGAGGTCGCGCCTCGTACTCTCTGATGATTTCTGCGCGCACCCTTATCTGTTCCTCAAGCGCTGCGATGCGATTATTTGTTCCTGCGATGCTGGCTTCATTCGCCGCGATCTCGGCGCGCACCTGTGCCTGGTCGGCAGCCAAACCAACAAACCTCCCGCTGATTTGCCCCACGTCTTGCTCTTCCGAAATAAGAACGCTCCGACTGAGGCGACAGCGTTGCTGCGTAGCGTGGGCTGGAGCCCACACCCTCACCAGCTGCGAGGCCGGGCGAGCGCCTCGAGGCGCTGTCAACCTCCTCATCCTCTTCTGTCTGTCTGTGGTGGGAATCGCCATCCTCCACGGCGGGGTCCAAGCAACGCATGAAGTTGTCACACAGCTGCGTGTGTACCTCAACTCGTTGTGCGTCAGCCAGCAGAGCGGGCCCCACAAGAGACGCAAGCTTATATAATGGCTCCCTGTGCATCACGGCCACCTTGTCCCATGTCACCCAGCTGCAGCAATCGAACTTGCGCGTCCCGGAGGAGAGGTACTCCAAGGTGAACACAACCCCGTGGGATCCTCGTGCGCGGTAGTAGCGATGGTCCTCGCAAAGGTAGTACACGGCCTTGGAACGGGAGTTGGCTCGCGTCTTGAGCACATGCGGCGTGCCTTGTTGTGGGCCGTCGATTAAATGGCCCGTGGCTATCTCCACCAGCTGCTCGCTCGTGCCGAGGTGCTCCACATGCATCTGTATGGTGCCAAGGAGTCCACCAGTGCAGCCCTTCGACTGCCCACCCAGCGGCAAACACTCACCTCGCTGCCCCACCGCTGCTGAGGAGGAGTATTTGTGCATCGTTTGTTTACTGAGTTCGCACGTGTGCAACCCTTTTCCTCGCTCTGCATAGGGCCTCCCAAGCTGGAACTCGATCTTGCCCTTGAAGCACCGGTACTGGATGAGGAAAACCGTCTGCCCGTCCAGTGCCGCGAACTCTGAGATCTTCCTTGGGTTCAGCCAGTCGGACTCTCGAGCGGTGTCTTCGCTGTTGGTGTCCGACTCCGGCTCGTAGGTGCCCTGGAACACCGATGGGTGATAATCCAGCTTCTGAGGGTCAAAAGCCCCGTTGGGCCAGGTCTGATGCCTCAGGCGCAGCGGCCCCGAGGATGGCGGCGGCGCGGAACCAGATGGCCCTGCCCCATCCTTCCTGACAATCTTGCATGTGCGAGCTGTAGGCCCTGGTGGCGGGTCTCGCCTAGTTCCGTAACTAGCCAGCGCGTCATGTGCTTTCTCCTCAGTCTTGCATGCAGCGAGCATCACTCTGCCGTCCCCCAAGTGTAGGTACTCCACGGCGGCGGCGTTCGTGCTGAACACCTCACCGTCTCCCCCTTCTCCATCAGTCACCGGGTAGAACTTTCCCACTTTGCCAGCTGCATCTGACAGCGTAAGCAGCGGGATGGCCCGCACACCAGCTACCACCTCATCGTACCTCACCTTAAGGCGAGCTCGGAGGTCAGCGATGTCAACTTTCTGCACGTACTTCAGGTGTTGGAATTGCCAGCGCTGGTCCTTCTCATAGTAGAATGGCAGCTGGAATTCGCCAGTCATCTTCCCCATGGGGCTCATGCTGGCAGTGCCAGCCATGGTGTGACGCACCATGCTCTCCATGAGTTCCCACTGGACGCGAGTCTGCTCACTGAGCACGCAGAACTGACGTGCCATTTTGTCCCACATAAGTTTGCCAGTTACGACTCCTGTGGGGTACACCTGCTGGGCGTTGAGCGCCTCCTGAACGTTCGCCATGGTGTATCGCCCAGCTTCTCGATGAGCACCACAGTCAGGAACCGCGACCTGGTCGCTGTCCCTCCTGTAAATCGCCCGCGTGGCCCAGGTCTCTGAGGGTACCTTCGTCTCCTTGTCAACCCTCTGGTCCACCAGCGTGAAGTCGGGCCACAGCAGCTCCGACTCCAGGATGCTCTTCAATTCCCCACAGCGTGGGAACTTGACTTGCACGAATCCTGCGTCTGGTTCGCCTCCATCGCCATCTTCACAGAGTGTGCACAAGCGAGCGTAGCCAGTGCGGTCGACGTACAGGCGTTGCTGAGACCAGCTACTCTCCTTGTCTCGATGGTCCCAAGGGTTCACTGCCATGCCTGCCCACGGTTGCGCACCGGCCAACATGTACTCAGTTTCACTTCCAGCCTCTTGCTCCTGCGTGAGGTCTGGATAGCGAGGGTCGGTCTGGGTTGTAGTCAGACTGGCTAGCGCGATGGGCACCACATTGACTGGCTCTTCAGCGCCGGACCACTCGTTCCTGGTCGCCACGTTGGCTTCCCGCTGACTGCGTGACGTCGCTTGCAGCAGGCCCAACATCTGGCCCGTTACGGACGTACCGGGCGCAGGTGGTTCGAACGTTGAGTTCTCGGCGCGCAGGCTGACCCGTCCAGAGAGCTCCACTTGCATAAGCGAGCTGGGTCGCAGGATGCCCGCTTCCACCATGGACTGGCAGCGTGCCTCAAGCATCTCCCTCTCCTCTTGGTTGAACCTTTTCAGTCTGAGCTCTTCTAGAAATGATGCCAGGAGGTCAACCAGCTCGGGGTGATTTCGTGAGAACGCACATGGTCCAGGTGCACACCTTTCCCCTGTGAGGGCCAGACGGTCCTCTCCCCTTGTGTCAGGAAGCACAGCCTCGCGTGGAGGTGGAGAACAGTCATCAAAGACAGAGACAAGAGAGCGCTCTGGCGCGGCACCGTCGTCGAAGATCTCAGTTGCCAAGCACACTCTGGGGTCTTCGTTCCGTTTGCTCCTCGCGTCAGCAGGCGGCGTCAACTCGATCAACGGCAGCGTGACCTTCTCCCTCATGCCCAGTGACACCGCGGCCTCAGAGGTGGCGATACCCCGGTAGAGGTCGATGGTCAGCTTGAGCGCGTTCTTCAGGGGTCCCGTACCCACCAGGAAGTCCCACGTGGTGTCGTTGGTGTACGTGACGAAGGCGTGGAGCCGATGCAGAGTCATGTACGGGGTGCCCGCGGCGAGGATCACGTCCACGTAGCAGTACTTGGTGAACTCCGCGGGACTGCCGTCGCACCTGGCCACTCTGGCCCCTGTCTCCGCATTAAAGATGGTCAGACCGAGCCGGTTGACCGTCCTTATGGGGATGATGTTGCAGTTGGCCCCGGTGTCCAGGAGCAGGGCCTTGTACAACATGAACAACCCACCAGAGGCTACGAGAGCCATCCCTTGCGCCAGTGTCTCGTTCAGGAGCTTGCACACGGGCTGGACCTGCGCCATGGCAGTGAGCTGCTCTTCCGTAAGGCCACTGAGCATCCTCTTCTTCAACAACTCGTAGGCTTCGGCCTCCATGGTCCCGGCGTGTAGCTCGCCCTTCCCACTGAAGTCCGTCACCCCGAAGCTCTCCTGGATCGTGGCTGCTGCAGCGGTGACACGCACAGTAGTGCTCCTCTTCCTGGGTTGGTCCACCATGTCCTCCGGCATCTCGTCCAGGGGAATCTCTTCTTCATCGCTGTCATCACCCGACTCCATGCCTGGGCAGTCATCGTCTTCATCGCTGTCATCACCAGACTCCATTCCTGGGCAGTCGTCGCCTTCGTCATCATCATCATCACCTTCGCCACTGCTCTGACAGTCTGCTGCTAAGGCTGCTGGTATGGGGAGCTGACCGGTCTCAGCTAGCTCCACCAAGGTCTCCAAACCCCTGGGGGCTGTTATCCTGCCCTCCGCTACGAGTCCAGCAGCCAGCTTCCGGAAAGCCGCGCCCAAGCTCTTGATCACGGAGGCCATGAGCTGCACCTTCCTCTGCATCTCGTCCGCTGCTGGCGCCATGGGCACCTGCGCATCAGCCTCGTACTCCTCGGGTGTCTTCACTGGGAATCCCCTCATGTGTTGAGTACTACCCAGTGCTACCGCTGGTGCTGCTGTGAACTCGGGCTCACCGCCCTTGCTCAGTGTCTCGGGGAGTTCCCCTAGGCCCAAGGTGTTGAGTGCGCTCGAGAGCACTTCCTCGCCCATCTCTTCAGCCAGTGCTGAGAGCAAGCTGGTTGAAGAGCCAGATGACGCTCCTGTTCCCGCGATGTCACGGTGGTTCACCTCGTGCGCGTCAGAGATGTATGTCTCCCTTTCCGCGACGTTCGCTGTGGCCGGCTCCTCGTCGGACCCTTCGTCCTCGGAGAGCACCTGCGACTTCACGCTGCCAACACGACTGGCAGTCTTTCGGGCAGCCACCATGCCTTGGTACTCAGCCTTCAGTGCTTCCGGATTGCCGGCTGTGCTCTTTGGTTTGTGCGCTGATGGCTGCTTAGCACGGTACTTGTCCTTCTCGTCGTTGGGCAGCTGCTGCCAATCTGTCACCAGGATGCCCCAGTCTGAGTTCTTGAAACGGTTCTTCAAGTTGTACATCCGCAGAGCAGCGTTCTCCGCATCCCACCACTTGCTGGACCCAAGCCTGCTCTCGTGGTAACCCGCTGGCATTTTGACATGCTTGTAGCCACTTCTGCACTGCTCGGGATCAAATTCGTGCCAGCCTCCTCCGAAGCAACGTAGACACTTGGGCTTGTCACTGGAGCGACCGCCCTCTGCTGGTGGCGGCGTCTTGTTGTACGCAGGCTTTTTGGTTCTCTCGGCGACGTTCACCTCCTTCTTCATCTTTTTGGAAGGCGACGCCTCCCCCTTCTTGTAGCTCTCCAGGTCGCCTGACTGCCCTTCCCCGGCTGACTCTATCTTCTTGATCGAGTTCTTGATTGCCTTGAGGTCAAGACCGTGTTGTCGAGCCTCCCAGGTGGAGTACTGGCAGCCACACCGCCTGGTAATCTCCTGCAGGAAGGTGAGGATCCAGGACTCCGCATCGTTCTTGAGCTTGTCCTGCACCTCGATGATGGCCTCCAGGTCCTTCCAGGTCACCCGATTGGGCGGCGGGAACTGAGCCCTCAGCTGCTCCTTCACCCGCGTCTGGAAGATCTTGATGCGGAGGTTCTCCACGCAGTCCTCGATGAAGGTGCGCAGCTCCTCGTCGCTCAGCACCTTCCCGGTGTTGAGCTGCATCTCCCTGCGTTGACACATTTTCATGTATGTTAGACCGTCTTGCCCCAATTCTTGTGGCTTCTGGGTCAACAGATCAACTTTCTCTTGCGTTCCCTTCATCATGAACTTCTTGTCAAGGGCAGCGATAAAGCCCCTGAGTGCGTAGAAGTACTGCATGTCACGGGTGCCGTTTTGTCCCGTCAACCCTTTCAGCGAAGTCCCATCGGTCTGATACTCGGTGGAAACCTCTCCTTGGGCGTCTTGGTCTGTCGCTGGTCTCGCTATCAACCACGTAGTACCAGCATTCATTTCATTGAAGGGGGGCCTAGCACATGGGATAGAACCCTCAAGTGGGCCATGTTCACTGGTGTCCTTGAGGACCCTGTCCATGTTCGAGGCCACTACACCCCCGCTCTCATACAACTCACGCCACCAACTGAGGCTTTGTGAGTTATCACCCGCCAGACAGCATGCGGGAACGATATCCCACAAGGTTTCCCAGTCAGGAGGTGTCTCTCTCAGGGCTTTGATCTGTGCCTCGGTGAGATTGGCGCTCGCCACGGACCTGAGCTTCCTCCTGATGTTGGCGTTATGTTGGCGTACAAAGTTCTCGCACATGAGGGAGAACTCCCTCAAAAACTTGGGCCGGTCTTCCTCCTTGGTACCCGTGTATATAGGCAGCGTACCAAGGGCAAGGCGAGCGGAGTCACTGTACTCCATCTCCTCCTCAAATATCACTACAGGCTCTTGGGCTTGAACCTGAGGCTGAATTGGAGCCTGAGCCTGAGGCTGAACTAAGGCTTGGACCTCAGGCTGGCCTCTGGCAGCCGCTTCCTCTTCTTCTAGCTCTGTGAAGTGCTGGCTCACCCGTACCGCTCTCTGGGTACGTCTCTCTGCTCTTTGCTGTTTCTGGCGATCAGTGTTAGACTCCGTTGCTACGTTCCCAGTAGTGAGAAGGTCCCAATGTGAAGGCTCTTTTCACTCCGCACTTCCAAGCTTACCAGTACGGATAAATCCGTCCCTGGCCTAACCTTTCAGTACTTCGCTACTAAGTAGCAGTCACTGTACGAATATTCTCACTCATGAATTACGTGTCGAGTCTCGCAGGTAACTTGACTCTTGCCTTCCTCCACTTCTTTCAGGTAGCCAGCACGGTTGATTTCACTCTCAGTGCAACTGGTCAGTGCTGTGCCTCGGCAGGATGCTAGAATGGGTCAGGATGCCAAAATGAACGCTGCCGTAATGATAAACACTGACAATCACGTTTCGCTCTACGCCTTCAGGCGTACCAGTACGGATAAATCCGTCCCTGGCTTTACCGTCCGGTGCTTTGCTCCAGCAGGATGCCATTTCCCAGAATAGTCCAGAATAACATTCTCAACGCTGTAACCATAATGAACAATGAACCCCCGGTTTCGCTCTAATTGTTGTCGTTGTGCCTCGCAAGGCTGCTGAACTTCGAGTGCCACAACAGTCTGTTTCCCTCAACCTCTTCCAAGCTTACCAGTACGGATGAATCCGTCCCTGGCCTCACCCTTCAAAAGCCTTGTTCTCCAGGACTGCTGTTACGCTCTCAGAATTACAGACGACATGTCTGTAATAAAGCACCATTTTGTTTTGTAAAAGACTGTAAATCACAGTTCTGACGCCATAACACAAGAACAAGTCCAACAAATGTATATCTTCACAAGCAAAAGAATGCCATATATCATAAATCTTTATATCATAACACTGCTGTTTTCGCGGTCTGAGCGAGTACTTCCTATTTTCGGAATCGCTGTTACGAAGGCAAAACAAAAATGAGCGTCTGCCTCACCCTGCTATGCCGCCCTACTTATTCTCGCTATTTCTGAACAAGTGTAACACCCATCCGTATTTCCGTATCTCGTCACTGTCGCAACTCCTCGCGCGTATCGTACTGCGCGTGTCATACGTTTGTCACAGAGACTGCTACAGCAAGTGTCACAACCCGGCTAAGGTACACGATAAGCCGTGGTTTGTGACAAGCATACTTGCGAAATAAATTTCTCAATTATGCACACTTGTAGCTATCGTACGTGTGTGTTCGCGCGCATAAGCGTACGCCGATCGGTAATCATATCGAAATACTAGCGAAATTAGTCAGGAGCAGAGAAATCACCTTGGGTTTTGTGTATGTCGAGGGGGATATAACACCCTAGATGCCATGCGCACCATGGAAATGCATTGATATATGTGTCGAGTCAACATGAATACCACACATGCGTCAACACGAGGCTTATTGCACGTGCGCCGGTAGAAACAAATCCTTGAAGTGACTGATATGCAGTAAGCTGAAATATAACTTGAAGTGGCTTCCGCACCCCCGAAGAGAGCTAGCTCGCGAGCGGAACAACCCGAGCAGAGGTAATCGTTTTGTTGATCGAGAGGTCATGAACGATTTACGACTTATCGCGCGGTCCGCATTGGCTCAACGGCTCGAAATCGGTTGCACGATGTCGCATGTCGATGTCGCGAGGAATGCATATCTAACCTCTGCTCCTTATTCCCTAGCTCTGTGAGCTAGTGGTCCTATTCGGAAACTGTTCCCTAGCTGTTCCCTAGCTGTGCTAGTGGTCCTATCCGGGAACTATCATTCATTCATTCATTCATTCTGACTCAATCAGCAGCATCAGCAGCATCAGCAGCAGCCGCAGCAAAGCTCGAATCCCAACGGGCGACGCAGTGGAAATTGCCATCTGACGATCGCCAGGCGCTAACGATGGCATCGCCACCTCGCCACCGCAGTCGCGTGTCTGAAACCGCGACGCCACCCCGACGTCGTGGCATAGGTGTCCCAGCACACTAGAAGAGTGGCGAAATAATACTTTTGGGGTGG
>LGRX02034335.1:0-15701 GCA_001247695.2 Cymbomonas tetramitiformis | reverse complement strand
GGTGAGATGGGGTCGTGGGTGGTAAAATACATCCATCGGGATGTGTTTGACTTTGTACTAACGCCATGGGTCGGTTGGCATCGAACTTCGCCCGAGATGGTGGGGTGCACTCAGGGGTGGCCACAGGGGGTGTCCGATTTAAGGCTGGGGGCTGAGTGTGAGGGTGGCGTGGGGCGGCTGGCTTAAGGGTGAGTGGGAATGGTGAGATGGGGTCGTGGGCGGTAAAATACATCCATCGGGATGTGTTTGACTTTGTACTAACGCCATGGGTCGGTTGGCATCGAACTTCGCCCGAGATGGTGGGGTGCACTCAGGGGGTGGCCACAGGGCTGGATTTCGGGCAAGACAATTTGACCATAATGTTAAGGTTTTTCGCAGCAGGCGTAAGGTATCGATGGTATCGGGGGCTTACCGATACGCCACGAAGTACTTAAATGATGGAGTGTAGTATTGGGCGAACCCTGAATGTGGTGGCGTCCCTCTGCTAGTCGGATATGCTGCCCAAATTGCTGTGGAGTCCGAGGGGGGGTCGCCCAGGGTATCAAGCATGATGTCTTCCCCAGTTCCTTATGGGGAAACTTGGTGCCGTGCGGAAGCGTTGCCGAGTGACGACTTGTTCGTCGTTGTGGAGGGTGCCGTCGGTACCCTAAGATGCATTAGGTCATGTACAAGTTATATATAAGGTGGGGTGTGGATTGAGGCCGGATTGGTTGTTCGAATGCGCGTGGGCGCTCTGAGCTTCCCTGCGGGGCGGAGGGGTGCGAATTGCGGATGTGGCTAACTCGGGTGGGTGCGGCGGAAGGGGCTGGAAACAGTCATCGAAGGTGTATTGATCAGCGTGGTGGTGACATAAATTAATCACTTTTTAGCGAGGAATCCAAATATCAACTTAATTTGCCCACCCGACGAAGTCTTGAGGTCGTAAGGGGAGCGGGGGCGAAGGGGGGGGCGAAGGCAGGGTGAGGTAGTGAAATTCATGGAAATCATGCTTGTTATCAAGGCCATACCTAAATTCCGTAATTTTGGTAGCGCGCTAGGACAAGTGAGAAGGGATTGTACTAGAAGTGCTTTTCAACGTAGAACATAAATTTGGGGTCCTTTACACGATTCAGGATAGATAAGGGGGCGAAATCGCACTTTCAAAATTGGTGAAAATCTTCCACGATTGTGGTAGGCTGAGGTGGGGTGGCGTGGGGCGGTTGGCTTAAGGGTGAGTGGGAATGGTGAGATGGGGTCGTGGGTGGTAAACTACATCCATCGGGATGTGCTTGACTTTGTACTAACGCCATGGGTCGGTTGGCATCGAACTTCGCCCGAGATGGTGGGGTGCACTCAGGGGGTGGCCACAGGGGGTGTCCGATTTAAGGCTGGGGGCTGAGTGCGAGGGTGGCGTGGGGCGGCTGGCTTAAGGGTGAGTGGGATTGGTGAGATGGGGTCGTGGGTGGTAAAATACATCCATCGGGATGTGTTTGACTTTGTACTAACGCCATGGGTCGGTTGGCATCGAACTTCGCCCGAGATGGTGGGGTGCACTCAGGGGGTGGCCACAGGGTTGGATTCCGGGCAAGACAATTTGACCATACTGTTAAGGTTTTTCGCAGCAAGCGTAAGGTATCGATGGTATGGGGGGCTTACCGATACGCCACGAAGTACTTACATGATGGAGTGTAGTATTGGGCGAACCCTGAATGTGGTGGCGTCCCTCTGCTAGTCGGATATGCTGCCCAAATTGCAGTGGAGTCCGAGGGGGGGTCGCCCAGGGTATCAAGCATGATGTCTTCCCCAGTTCCTTATGGGGAAACCTGGTGCCGTGCGGAAGCGCTGCTGAGTGACGAGTTGTTCGTCGTTGTGGAGGGTACCGTCGGAACCCTAAGATGCATTAGATCATGTACAAGTTATATATAAGGTGGGGTGTGGATTGAGGCCGGATTGGTTGTTCGAATGCGCGTGGGCGCTCTGAGCTTCCCTGCGGGGCTGAGGGGTGCGAAATGCGGATGTGGCTAACTCGGGTGGGTGCGGCGGAAGGGGCTGGAAACTGTCATCGAAGGTGTACTGATCAGCGTGGTGGTGACATAGATTGATCACTTTTGAGCGAGGAATCCATATATCAACTTAATTTGCCCACCCGACGAAGTCTTGAGGTCGTAAGGGGAGCGGGGGCGAAGGGGGGGGCGAAGGCAGGGTGAGGTAGTGAAATTCATGGAAATCATGCTTGATAGCAAAATTTGGGGTGGGCTAGAGACGCCATCGCGCGATCGATCCCGATTTGGACGTTTCGCCAATGGAAAAAGTGTCCCGAATTTTCAGATCTCATGTTTTCACTTGTAACTGGAAGTTCCCAAGTTTCCCGAGGGCCCGGAAAAAAGGCAGCTACGTGTCTCGTCACTAACTGAGTTTTTTTTGCAAGGGCACTTAGCGGCCATGGATAATTATCATTCATTACCGTGCGGTGATGCGATAGAAGTTTCCAAAAGTCGGTTTGGACCTCTGAGGCAAATGTTGCATTTAAAAAAATGTAAGGGCCGGTATCGGTTCTAAAATTTGCTATCGATTGCACGTGATACTTACTTTTTTGCAATCGATAATTGGTATCAGTTCGATAATATCGATTGCTGGTCATTTACATGCGGAGTGAAAGGCTAGGTATCGGAAACTTCCGATACCCGATATATCGATATATCGGTGTTATTACTATCGACTAATACATTTTTTGGCGTTATCGGAATATCAATATCGACTAATAGCTCATTACGTAATACCGTTATCGACTAATAACATGCGTGCACATATCGCGTTATTGACTAATACCAAATCACTGACATATCGGGAAAATATAAGAATATTTGAATCCGTATCGGACGGATTCGATCCTTTGGTTGTATTGTTCCCCCTCACCAACCGGAGGCTGTGGCAAGTGTGGTGCACCCCGCTCCCAAAGCCAAGCCTAAAGGCGCCACAATAGCTAGCTTTCTAGATAGTGATAGTGACGAGGAGGATGAGGTAGAGGCAGTGCCTGTAGTGAAAACCAAGGAAGATGAGCTTGAAAAGTACCTTGCCTTGCCACTTGCTCACAAAACCACCAACCCCTTAGACGCTGGGAGTGGTGGAAGACGGACGGTGTAAACGTGCCATACCTGTTCAAACTGGCAAGGCAGTTATTGGCTGCCCCTGCAAGCGCTGCAAGTGTAGAGAGGGCACGTTCACGGCTTGCGGGCATATGCAAGGTGACTTAAGAAAAAAACCTTAATGAAGGTACCATAGAGCACTCGCTCATGGCTGCAATGAACTAGGTAGATAACTAGAATCTCATAAAGCATATATACACCTTACTCAGCGATAGAAATGGCTGAATAGAATATTGGATGGTAATACTTGTGTAGTTGCATGGTAATAATCCGATTTTTTTCTTCGAATATTGGTATCAACTAATACATTTTTTTGTGCACGATATCGGAATGTCACTATCGACTAATGCTTGAATGGCTATTATTGGTATTACCTAATAAATTTTTGGCAATATCGGTATTGACTAATAGATCTTTTGTAATTATCGGTATCGACTAATAGCACCTTGGACCAACCGATACCCTGCCTTGGCGGAGTGCCATATATACGATATAACACATAACAAACATGCTAATACGAGTGCTTGTGTGATCGATTAATTGGCGATAGTGAGAGTGCAACGCACTATCGCCGATAGTATCGATAGCGACTATCGATACTATCGGCTTATTCTGGTACAATCGATACTGACCCTTGAAAATTTGTTATTTTCGGGCCCGTTTGCGGTCATCCCATCACTCGCATCGGCCCGCACGCGCTTGCCACCCATTGGGGGTGACCTTGGCTTCATTCCTAACAAGGGTTTACACCCGGAGGGCCCAAAACTCAGTTAGTGACGCCTCGTTGCAATCACGCATGAAGAGTTTATTATTAATATTATTAATCATCGATTCCTTATTAACGAAATAATCATGCCGAACAAGGAATATTCCATCACACCATCGGCATTATTCATGAAGTGCTTTATGCTTGCGTTTTTCAGCATCAGATGCCTAAGTAGGACAATACAATTCATAGGCAGGCGTGGCTCATTTCATTAACTAGCTCGAAGAACCTGTTTGTCATCCACACAATTCCACTATTGTTTGCCGTTCCAGTATTATAACCCATTCCATCATGTACATACTGTGACGCGCCATCCAACTTACCACAGGACCTTGGGCGTATAGTTGTGGATGGTGGAATATACAATACCAGCAAATATAAAAGATTTACGCTGTTGCTTGCTGAAGCTTTAATGATAAAGTTTACAGTATGGCAATCTGCAAATTTGTGTTTTTATCGTCAAAACGGCGATTACAACCTTGCATCCAGAGGGTCGTCCATTGTTCGTGTCGAGTCCATCACCGGGAACTCGATTTGACGATCCATGCCGTCCACATGTTGCATCAAAGGCGCATGGTATGTCCTGGTACCCAAAGCAAAATCCGGACCAGTCAAAATGATGGAGCCTGTAAATCACGTCCAGCAATGATTCAATGCATGCCGCATTGAGCTCGGGTTTCCTTTTGGTGGTTGAAGGATATTGGGGAAGTCGTTGACGGGTTGCAACTCAAATGGAACTATCATTGGGCCAAGGGATACTGATGGGAATGGCATCGGGCCATTCACAACATGATTCATACCAGATGGTGTAAAGGATGCCACCGATCATGCGACGATGGACTTCGACCTTTGATGTGAGTCAGCAAAGGTCAATTTCCATGACAAAAAACTTGCGCCATGTCCAAAGAGCATGTGGAAGGAGAATCCCACATGCTCAGCCAATGAGGACTAGTGGTGTCTTGTGGGCTTCTCGAGTCCACACGTGGCCACGTTTATACTCTTCGCTTGACGCGGCATGCTGAGGTTGACATAGATACCGCTTATTTCATATTTTGCAGTTACTATGGGTTTTAACATCACAAAAAAATCTAAGTTGCCATCCTAACCTGCATTTTGTCCCTACTCCGTAAATCTGCAGTGACTATGGGATACAGCATATGGCATGCCACAACCTGCATGGTTGATAAGCCTACTCTGACATGTAGTATTGACGCCATCCCCCACATGTAGAATCAGTAGGCTACTACAACACGAGGGCCGGCTGCCTGCTTGACCATGTTGGATTCATGCCATGATCAAGCTGACAGTATGCT
The DNA here is from genome assembly GCA_001247695.2 of Cymbomonas tetramitiformis. Lineage (NCBI taxonomy): Eukaryota > Viridiplantae > Chlorophyta > Pyramimonadophyceae > Pyramimonadales > Pyramimonadaceae > Cymbomonas > Cymbomonas tetramitiformis. The sequence goes on along the minus strand of LGRX02034335.1, from coordinate 10,497 downwards.
CCAGCAGGGATTGGTTAATGGTATGCTCCCAACATCAGAAGTCAAAACAGACAAAAACCCTCTATACTTACATAACATCAGTGGGCCGCCAGTGGCGAGCTGTGCGATCTTTGACGGCTGATTGGTGGGTGGGCTTACGATGGATGCTGCATCGTCGATGCATTATCGCAGGGACTTACTTGTGAAACGAGCTCATCCCTTCATTCACTTCCAGCCGCACAAATGCGATGCTTGCAAGGAGGAAAATGACGCCTCCTCCAATCAATTCTGCGAGAGCCTGCGTACCGAGCATCAAGCATTCTGCATCAACGAAAGCTGCGCATCCAGCGGAGAGAGAGCTTGACTGCGAGGCCAGTGCAGCGCGCATCCGGCGGAGAGAGAGGTTGACTGCGAGGCCAGTGCAGCGCGCATCCGGCGGAGAGAGAGGTTGACTGCGAGGCCAGTGCAGCGCGCATCCGGCGGAGAGTGAGGTTGACTGCGATATATAGAACAATACTGTCACTTTCGGTTCGTGTCCGGAGAGAGATGGAGCATACCAGCAGCAGCAGCAGCTTTCCCAAGATGGCCTCACAGAGCTCCGTGGACGGCGCGATACAATCGCAATCCGCACTGCAAATACACGCCACCGGGTCGTAAATCGGGAGCACAGACAGGTGCGCCGCGTCGATGCGGCGGTGATCTCACGTGCAGAGGAGGAACCGCGCAGCACGACGGCCCCGCAGGCGCCCCCGCTCCGAGCAAGAATGAAGACACACGCCGCTCCGCGCGCAGTTGCGCAGCACACCCGTGGGCGCGAGGATCTCATGGACAGCTCGGTACCACACTTGCCAGCACCTGGCAACGGTTGACAACAAGGAGAATTCCCCGCGCTGTAGGATGTGCGTAGCACAAGCCTTCTAACATACGAATCGGCAAGCACGTGCAAACGGCGCGGGTGAACAGTGCTTGTGTGCACCCAGAATTGAAGGGAGCTCAGCAGATGCAAGGAACCTGCTTAGGTCGTCACGGCTGCAGGCCCCGTCACCCTCATTCTCTGCCAGACAACTCTCCAGGCCGGGGCACGCCTCGGCACTGCACCCCTGCTCGAGCCATCCTCCCACCAGTCCTACCACACTCTTCAGCCCTCCACTCCCCCGCGGACATCTCCCTCGCTCTCCCTTGCCTCGCTCCTTGCTCGCCTCAGCACTAACAACTTCAGATTCCCTGCCAACCCTCGGCTCAAATGCAAAAAGCTCTATGGATCTTGCTGTTCTGCTGCTGCAGACTACCCCAGCTCGAGTGCTGAGAGGCACGCGGCATGAGCTGCATAGCGAGTTACCAGTGGCGCATGCCCCGGAAACGCCGCAAGGAACGGCATCCGGCGAGGCGTTCTGCCTTGTGCCACTGCCTTCAGTGCAGAAGACCTGACGAGAGGACACCTGTCACTGCTAGCACAGTAGCTTCACGGACTCGTGGACTGCGGCTGACGGAGCAGCTCCTGGGTGAAGGTAGGCTGCGCAGAAACGCTTCAGGGACGTGCATCTATTGGGTATGAGGCCTTCGAGGCAGCCGACTACAAATCCTTCACTCACTCTACAAAACAACTGCCGCTGAACTCACACCTCAAAACCAGCGTTGCTCCCAACAAACTCTATCCAAAAAAAAGACCGTGTGGTGCCCGGTATACACAGGGATCCCAGGGGCTCCGGCTCATTAAGGATGTTGGGGACCCTCCACTGCCAGCCAGGGCAGCGCGACGAGATAGAACTTCAAAGCCGAATATCCGGAACACCGACGATAACGTCGTCCACCTTCAAGTCCACAACGCGTAAAGAGATGCAAAGTTTGCATCGCCACGAAAGTCCACAACGCGTAGAGAGATGCAAAGCGTGCATCGCCACGAAAGTCCACAACGCGTAGAGAGATGCAAAGCGTGCATCGCCACGAAAGTCCACAACGCGTAGAGAGATGCAAAGCGTGCATCGCCACGAAAGTCCACAACGCGTAGAGAGATGCAAAGCGTGCATCGCCACAAGAGCGGTTGGAAGATGACCAAGCGGCACGAGCGTTTCTGTGAATAGCAGCGCAGGTGCGCCGCGTCTAGCGTCGCTCGCATGCTTGAAGGTTCTAGTCTTCCCCCCTCCTTCTCGCACCACTTATCAAGCAGAAGGTATGCCGAGTCACGAGCAAGGGGCAACGACTCCGTGAAGTCAGCACGCGCAACTTTAACATAGTCCGTGCGCAGCAGGTTGACAAAGAGAGTGGCATGGTATAACGCGCGACATATCGAAGCAGGGACTTGAAGTGGACACGGTGCGCGATGGAGGATCAAGGTTGGGACGGAGTGGCGCACGTGAAAGGCACTCTGCTTCATGGAGCACTCAGACGCCAGATGCCTGATTCCCCACCAAACTGCCGAGCTCCACAAACGGGCGTAGGATGTCTCTCGGGGAACGGCCTCACGGCACACTCAGAGGCTTACGAAAAAGCTCGGCAGCGTGGCCCCGTCGGACGTGAATACAGCGATGACGCTCAGGCGAGGCATCCTGAAGGCCCGCTGCAGGTGGCCAGGGGGCTGCACAGGCGGCCTGAGCGGGTGCAAGCGGGAAGGCAAGAAAGAGGCCCGCAGCGGGAGGGCACGGGGTCGATCCGGCCGCAAAGGAGGCAAGGCAGGGGCTCCTGAGGGAGGTGCGGTCGTAAAGATCGCGTGTTTTGCGCGGCTCGAGCCTAGCAGGCGAGTGAGGCCAATTGCGACTAGAGGGCAACACTGTCTCGCTCCCCTCAAGCCCTGAACTAGTTAACCACGGCAGGCGGGCGGACTGCCGGCCTAACGGTTTGGTCCGACAGGGAGGTGGGGCCAGAAGGCCAGGGTGAGGTGAGAAAGTCTTACTCTGCGGCATCGATAGAAGCTGCGATCCCGCCGATTGTTGCAACCAGGAGAAACGCGAGCGCGATAGCGATGCCTCCGGATGAGCGTGCACCCGCCGCAAACATAGCACCGGCGGAGGACAGAACTGCACAGCAGAAGGCTCGTATACTGAGTCACGGGATGCCGACCGAGGGCGACTCTAACTTGGCCGGGTGGGTGCCGACCGTGAACCCACACGCTCGCAACACACGGTGAAAAAAGCGCCACAACGCAGCACTGGGACAACCTTCGAGTGGAGTACGCAGCGAAAGGGAAAGACACGCAGGTGCGCAGAGGCCTACTTCACAAGGCGAGACAAACGCAAGTGGAAAGTGTCCCACATATCCACAGCACTATGCTGAGGAGAGGCGATTCTGTGTACGTGCACACACTCTCGCCGGGAGGAAGCATGAACGACCGCACGCTCTCGCCGGGAGGAAGCATGAACGACCGCACGCTCTCGCCGGGAGGAAGCATGAACGACCGCACGCCCGCCGGGAGGAAGCAAGAACGACCGCACGCTCTCGCCGGGAGGAAGGATAATGACCGCACGCCCGCCGGGAGGAAGCATGCACGACCGCATGCTCTCGCCGGGAGGAAGATGCACGACCGCACGTTCTCGCCGGGAGGAAGCATGAACGACCGCACGCTCTCGCCGGGAGGAAGCATGAACGACCGCACGCTCTCGCCGGGAGGAAGCATGAACGACCGCACGCTCTCGCCGGGAGGAAGCATGAATGGCTGCTTCTGTCGAGGTCAGGGCAGCACCATGTATGATCATCAAGAAACCTATCCCCGCGCTCAGGTGCGCCGCCTCCTCCAGCAAAAGCAATACAAGGGTTATGCCCAGCCCGAGAACACACGCAATCTCCATTCCGCAAGCGACTTTAATCTGTCAAGCACATAATAGAAAGACCCCTGAGATGACAATGAGCTGAGCTCATGGGCGCGGCTGAACTGCTTACACTTCAAAGTACATGAACTTTAACTTGTGATCCTTGGAAAGAGAACTTGTGTGGGTACACACTGACCTTGAAAAAGATTTCGTTCAACTCTTGCCTGCAAAGCGTCCCATCAAACAAGTGAGATCGCGCAGGGTTTATGTTACCAGTTCGGACGGTGAAGTTCACGAACACCTGAACGCACACACTTTCGCGGGTTTCATGTGTCGTTGTGAGGAGGGGAGAAGCTACCTCTTGAATATGCCTTCACAACATGTCGTCTGCGAAGCTACAGGCAGTGGGTTGAGTGTCGGGATGTCCTTAGGTGCAGAAAGGTTCGGGGCAACTTCTTCGGGCGGACCACCGGTATTCCGTGGAGAAACGTACGGCGAAAGAGACGTGAAATTCGTTTCTACTGGACGGTTCTTCAAGGCCTCCGCGGCTGCCGGAACTACCGGGGCGATATCATTTTCGGCAGGTAAGGAGGCGTGGACTTCATCTGGCTGCTCCTGAACTGGCAATGTAGCCAGGGACAGAGACAGCTTGGGTGGCGAGGAGGAAGCTGGAGGTCCGTTCTCACTGGAGGCACTCCCCTCGGAATGCTGATCGGGGGCGACTCGAGCATTGTGAAGACGTTCAGTATTACTCGCCTGCATACCAGCGATCCCGCCTCCTCAAGTATCACGACACACGCACTAGGTCTTTGGTTCCTCAAAGAAAACGCTTGGCGACGATCCAGGTTCCCACGACCTGAGCTATCTCCGACTCGAGAGTATCACGAAAAACTATTTTGAAACTGCAGTTCTCGGATTTACACGTTCGATGTACCTTGTAGATTTCGTCGAACCCAGACAAACCCTGCGACTGTACGGACTGTTCGTCGTTGTCCAGCAAGCGGGCCTCCCTCTCCCCACTCGCCCCTTGTACATCGGCGAGTTTTGTCCCGACTCCCTCCAGCTGTTTGTGGTAAGTGGTCTGAAGCTCTTCCACGGTGGACTGGTATTCCTCCAGGTTGAGCATGCCATCTTGATGTGCTTCCTCGGCCACCTGTAGTGCGAGTCGCAGCGTCATAGTGGCCTCCTCCTTAGAGTGGGTGGACGCAAAAAGTGCTGCCCCTGACATGCCCTCCATCTTGAGAAAGTACTGCAGATCGGGCTGGAAATTGATTCAGTGCACTGTTGCTGGTACGAATACTGGCTGGCAGTCGGATAGGAGTGATGCCAACAAATACGATCAAGTGCATGCCTCTTTCTCGTCTGCTCACACGACAGTCGAGCGACAGCGACAGCCAGGCGAGGGGGCTCGGCGAGGGGTTGCAAGAGCAACGTGAACGTCGCGTCGCGTCGGCTTTTTTTACGAGCTCTGTCGTGTGACATGACATCGGCTTTCGGGGTCGCAATCTTTTGATAACATTTTCCTACTGGCTGAGACCACGAGCCTCCGGACGCGATTTCTTTTTCTTCACTTTTTAAAGGATTTTTTATTTTTCTGTACTAGACCGGAGGATATTTTTTTACGAGCTGCTTTCCATTCTTGTCGTGTCGAAAATCGCGATCGGCCGCGCAGCGGCCGCAGCTCGTAAACTCTGGTCTCAGCCAGAGTAGGTTGAAGGTGACACAAGGTTAAATACCTTATACCTTGAATAATTGGCCAGGTTCTCAAGATCTCAACTCTGTACTCTCAACCAACTACCGTAGATCTATAACTCTCTCGCAATTCGTTTCAAATCTGTCGTCCGATGTTCTGAACTCTTGATACCGAAGTCTCGGATCGTCGGATAAAAACTTCCTCGTCTATCGAGTAACAGTAGCTCTATCGGAGTATGCAGCATCAAAATCATCGCATGAGAATGACCCATGACCGTCATCGTCATTTGACCATGCCATGCCATATGCCATGCCATACATGCCATGCCAATGCCATGCCATGCCATGCCATGTTAGATGTTTGATGTGATCGTGAATTATTTGACGTGAATTCTGTGACGTTGTGAGTGTGACACGACAAATAATTGAAATTCGAAATTGAAAAATAGTTATCATTACAGTCGAGGGTCTTCGCTAATTTGATTTTCCTCCTTCTTTATATCGAGTTTCTTGCATCACGAACTCAAAGCTGTCGGTGAGTGAGAGAGCTGAAGTGAGGAGGACCTCTCGTCTGTCGCGGTCGCTGTCGTGTGGAGAGAGAGTGTTGGCACGGCATTACTTGCATGGCATGGTTTGCAGCGGATGAAAAAGCAGAGTGGGAATCGGGGATCAATATATAAGAGGACATTTCTCACAAAGGAGTAGCATATGGTTGGAACTCATCTTCAAGTGTAGCCCTTTCCTGACGTGTGACATGGGACGCTCTCAAGACAGCAATCGGGTAAGACCCTTCCACACTTATCGCGTGTTGTTGCAGGAGCTGCATTCCTAACCTGCATATGGCCATGTTGTCTTCGAGTTCCGAAATGACTCTCCGCTTATCCTTGATCGCCTCTTCACTTAACATTCGTGCAGGCTACCCGATATATCGAACCGGTCAGCGCCTGTAGTGTCTCATAGGGACAATTTTTAAGCGCGCACAATAGACGATGCACGTATTCCCAATTGGAGATGCTTAGCTTCAAGCATGTCGTTTGCGTCCGAAGGCACCATCCTCAGTCACCTCCCTATTCCCTCGCATCGCCTGACTTTTCATCCAGCTAGGCATGCGCACCGCGACGCCAACCCGGTGCGGACAGCTCGACCCGCGAAGTGGGCTCGCAATCATAATTAAGAGGTCTGACATAGACTTACTCCGCCACTGCTATCGGTTGCGCAGGAACCTACGGGCCGTCACTCGAGCGCCCGGGCCAAAGGTGCGGAGAGGAAACCTCGGTGCCAAGTTTAGCATACTCAAGTCAGTTTTCACTGCCTCTGCGTTCCCTGCGCCTCTTACTTCTGAGAACGTTTCGCTACGTCGCTGCAGGAGGTCGCGGACGCTCAAAGGAGCGCCGCGCGGAGCCCGAGCCTGAGGGAGGAGAGGAGACTGGAGCGTTCGGATTCGCGAGCGCTTTTCAGACTCTCGTGCAGGAAGCCGAGGAGATCCCCACCGAAGCACCTCGGCAGGTCCGTGGTTGTCTTGCCTTCCCCCCCCAATTCATACGGTCAATGAATCCTGGCGCCATGCTGCCTCCGCTGTCTCGCACTCTCGGCTCGTGACAGGAGCGAGAGTCAATAGATAAACGACACGTTTGCTGATGCGCGTTACTCTGCTCCAATCGAACAGCGCGGTACTTTCTTGAGCGGGCGCGGGCAGTGAGGGGCACCTCCTGGAGGGGCGGGCACCTCCTGGACGCACGACCAAGCTTCCGTGGCCCTCTCACGCTAATCCGGGGCCGGGGCGCCCGGGTCTCATGTGGGCAGACGGACGAACACCCCTTAGACACCGAACAAAATACTGCGAACAAGTGCGCCCCCATTCCTGTGCGCGGCGCGGCGCGGCGGCCTTCCTCGCCAAGATTCGTGGTTGTCTGTTGGGTCCGCTTGTCGTGTGAAACCTGAAGCGCTGTCCGAACCCTCCCAGCCGACCGCTTCTGCGGAGCAAATGCACCGTCTTCGAGCTGGTGGCAGCGCTTCGTGTGGATGAGTGCACGCCATGGCCGGGCCCGGCCAGGCCGAGGTCGGCGGGACTTAACAGGCGGCGGCGGCTTGATGGCACATTCCCCGGGATGGGAGCCAGGTTCTCCATGACGAGCGGGGAGGAGACCGCTGAAAGGCGGAGAAAGAAGCACGAGAGGCGGCGGAGTAGCCAAAGCCGGAGCCGGAGCCGGAGCAGTGGCAGCGGGCACGGCAGCACGAGCCCAGCAAGACGCGTTCTCCTAGGTAAGCTAATGCCCAGTCCCCATTTGTCCAACAAGAAGGGAGCAGTGTCGCGACTTCGAGCGCAAGCAAGCATGGTGGAGGAAATGTGTAAGAACGACGCACGGCCACCACAAGTCTCGGGTTGTTGCCGTTTAAGTCTCACTCCGCCGCCGCGACGGATCCAGGGATACAACGCGAGGCCGCTTCTGCTTTGCTCTCTCTTCTGTGGGGTCTGCGCCTCTCGCAACAGAACCAACCCAGCCGTGTCATTGCTCGTGTGAGGGAGGGAGCAAGCAGGTGAAGAGTCACCTCCTCGTCGGCGGCACCGCAGTGGGTCTAAACAACTGGGTGGTCCGAAGCTCCTCACCCACCTGAAGGTGCTCCATCACGTGACCTTACTTATTCCACACGCTCACGGCATGTAATCAACGCCGCTGTAGAGTTGAGGTGCCGGCCTCACGGAAGACTCGGAGGTCGGTTTAAAGCGTCGGAAGAAGTATGGAGCGAAAAAGGGGTATATGAATTCCAGGTGGGTCGGGCACGAGGGGGACGGAAGAGAGCGGGAGGGAGGAGGGAGAGGGAGGAGGGGGCGCGAAGGCCAGAGAGAAAGAGAAAAAAAAAGCTCCCTCAGCCTCCGTAGGCTGCTGATTCAGAGTGGTCTCTTCAAGCGTGTCTCTGCACCGGTAGCGCTTTGTGCCCTCTGCCGTCCACCCCCTCAACCTCTCAGTGTCCCCTCTGCCGTCCACAGCCCCCTCCAACTCTCCGGTGTCCCTCTCTGCCGATCCACCCCCCTCAACCTCTCGGTGTCCCCTCTGCAAAGTCCACCCTCAACCTCTCAGTGCTGTCCCCTCTGCCGTCCACCCCTCCCAACCTCTCAGGGTGTCCCCTCTGCCGTCCACCCCCTCAACCTCTCGGTGGTGAATGTCCCCTCTGCCGTCCACCCCCCCTCAACCTCTCAGTGTCCCCTCTGCCGTCCACCCACCTCAACCTCTCAGTGTCCCCTCTGCAGTGCACCACCCTCAACCTCTCAGTGTCCCCTCTGCCGTCCAACCCCTCAACCTCTCAGTGTCCCCACACTCTGTCACAGACTCTGACTGCGGGTGCGCCGACCATCACGTTGAGGATTTCTGCCATCGACACGGAGTCTCATGCCCGCCGCGCGCTTGCCTCAAGCCGCGCTCTCGATTCAGCGCGCGCGTCGATGTACAGCGGAGGGGAACCCACCTCGCGGCTGTTGATGGTTTGAGCGTAGCGCGGGGTTGGGAGGCGTCGGCTTTGCAGGCTTGAAGAAGATGGGCCTCGAGGCACCGACAGACATGAAGGAGGCCTCCCTGAGAGAGTGCGCCGGTGCTTCCCATTCGCCCTGTGCCCTCTGCTTGCCTACCAGCGGTCCCGCCTCTCGCAGGTGTGGTGACCGCGCAACAGCGCCCCCCCTATGCCTCGTGCCTACGCTCCAGGGCCGCGCCACGGGTTGAGGTTATACCCCTGTGCCCAGCGGGATTTAGCATTTAGGGCGCAGGCAGACTGGGAGAGCTAGCGGGACTGGTGCATTGAACAGCTGTTTGTGGTGCAAGGCAGACAATCGGATGGTGCGAGGAACGCGCGCGGAGTTGAAGGGTCGGGGTCGGGGCGGAGTCCGCGGAGTTGAAGGGTTGGGGTCGGGCGAGGTCCGCTGAGTTGCAGGGTTGGAAATGGGTCGAGTCCGCGGAGTTAAAGGGTTGGGGTCGGGCGACTCGCTGGAGTTGAAGGGTTGGGGGTCGGGCGGACTCCGCGGAGTTGAAGGTTTGGGGTCGGGTGGAGTCCGATGGAGTTGAAGGGTTGGGGTCGAAGTGACCCTCGCTGGAGTTGAAGGGTTGGGGTCGGGGCGGGGATTTGAAGGGTTGGGGTCGGGGCGGAGTCCGCTGGAGTTGAAGGTAGTTATCGGGCGGAGTCCGCGCGGAGTTGAAAAGGGGTTGGGGTCGGGGCGGACTCCGCGGAGTTGAAGGGTTGGGGTCGGGGCGGGGACACGGACAGATGGGCTTCGGCCACCCCTGCTGGAGCAGGCAGTGCAGGCAGAGAAGATATCCGAGGTGCGGGGCACACAACGGCAGAGACCATAGAATGGCTGCCATGTGTTGAGAAGGATGATTGGAAGATGCACTGCCACGTGTGACGAGTGATGAAGCGCCGCTTCTTGGACGCCATTGGACAAGGAATCAGATGCATCGATGGATGCATCCACTCTGCACCCGTTATCATATTGTCTTTCATGTGAGCATCACTGTCGCACCGTTGGACACCGGTCGATTCGCATGGAGCTTTTCATCTGCATGGTAGCGGGTCATTCCCGTGGCCCCTTCTTGCTTTGTGTTAGGAGCAGCGCCGGCTTGTGTGACACCCGGGTGGGAGCCTACATGCCTAACGGCGTACATACTTCACCTCACGAGGCAAGTACACTGTTTTGAGTGCAGCTGATGCCCATCCTTCATCTTTGCCATTGCCACCCCTGGTTTGTGTCATGCAGTGTGTTTCAGAGCTGTGGCGCGTGGGGTGTTCAGGTGTGGGCGGAGCGGGCCGCGCGCATGAAGGATCAGGAGCGCCGCACTGAGGCCTGCCTCTCGGTGTGCCATCCCCCCCTCGAATCCTTCCCCCATCGACATGCTGTGCGGAACTATGTACCTGCGGCGTCCACAACTTGCGTGTGCCTCCGAGGGTCGTCGATCTGAGCCTTGGCCGTTGATCTGAGCTGCGGCCGTCGGGCTTCGTACGATGGGTCTGAGTGACCGAAAATCCGACGGAGGGCAGAGGAGCAGAAGCGGAATCGGATGGGGAGGAGCAGTGACACACTGCATAGAGCTGCGCG
>LGRX02034334.1:0-35594 GCA_001247695.2 Cymbomonas tetramitiformis | reverse complement strand
TAGCAAGTGTGTAGTCTCTGGTGGAATAGGCATAATGAAGGATCCGCTTGGCAGCGGTGAGGGCCTCAACTGTGGGCTGGTGGCAGAACTGAGCCAGATACGTGACGTGGTAGTATATGTCGGGTCTGACTGTCCTGGCTATAACCAGAGCAGAGAGTAGATCAAGGATCTGAGGGGTGTCTCAATGGACCTGTCAATGGCATCAGGTGGGGGAATGGGGAGGGAGAGACCCTCTGTCATCGGTGATCGAGGTGGCTGCTTATCCGTGTCTATGCTGAACTTAGCACACAGATTTGTGATGCTCCGCTCGTGTGAAAGCTCAATCTTGGTCGGGTATGACTCTCCTGTAGGAAGTGTCTCAGTCTGGACATCAACCTTGAGCTGGAGGAACTGGTTGAGGACACCAGAGTAGGTGGCCTGGAATGTGGACATGATGTCAGTGTGAAACCGGGCTCTGGACCGCTCATCGGCACAAGCCACAATGAAGTCATCAACGTAGATGAGGACTATGAAGAGCTGACCGTCAATCCAACCGATGTACAGGCACTCGTCATATGTGGACCTGCTGAGTGTAGGGTAGCGGTCTGTCATGAACTTGTGTGCGGTCTCTGACCAAAGTCTGCCTGAGGTCCGATGTCCGTAGAGTGCCTTCTTCATATAGGCACCTACATATCCTAGGGGATGGACGTACCCCTTCGGAAACCTGACATAGTACCGCTCATCCTCAGGTATTAGAGCCTGGAGGAAAGCTTGAGAGACATCATAGTGGTATGGCATGAGTCTGTGTGTCAGGCAGAGCGCTAGTAGGAGTCTGAAGGTGGTGAGCTGAGGTGTAGGGGCATAGGTCTCCGCCTCCTCATAGAAGGTGCGGTCCATGTCTCCTCTGGTGGTGCATCTGGCCTTGAACTTGTCAAGGGAGCCGTCTGTCAGCTTCTTGAGCTTAAAGACAAACTTACTGGGGAGGACGGTGGAGCCTGGGGGGAAGGCGGTGACTGGATCGGCCCTGTCTGGCTGAAGTATGCCGTCAATCTCTGACTGAATGGCTTTGTGCCACTGTCTCCAATTAGGGCTGAGCCGAGCCTGTCCGTATGTGGCAGGGTCTGGCTCGTCCATGAAGGCATCACTCGGGAAGTCTGCGGGGTCTGAGTCTGCGTCTCTGAGGGCAAGGAGCATGGCCTTCTAGTCTGGGGAGATGATGACAACATCGGTGTCTGCATACTGGGTGGAGTGTGAGTCAGCAGAGTCGAAGTACACCTGGTATCTGTGCTGGACCTGAGGCTTATGGTCTACAGACACGATGACTGCAGGGTGATGCTTCTGTCGGTCAGCTGGCTTAGCCGAGCACATAGCAAAACACGGGTAAAAGACATTAGGTGCCCCATGTTTGTGTCTGTGCTTGAGAAAGCTGATGAGAGTGGCATAGTGGCTCTTGGCCAGCTGAAGATAGTGTATGAGCTTTACCCAGACTGGATGTCTGAGTTTGGCACACTGGACCTTGACATAGGCAAAGGTCTCTGACTCGTGGGTGCTGCATGCAAGCTCGAGGATGTCGGGGGAGGAGAGGGCTGTGGGGCGTCGGACGGGGTACAGCTTCTTTGTGAAGATAGCTGTGGAGGCGGGATCAACCAGAGTGTTGTGCGTGTTGGCAAGTGTCTTAGCCATGAGAGCAGGGTCAGTGACAAACGTAGGCCTAGAGAGAGCCTTGAGTTTCCCTTTCACTGTATCAAGGCATAGATAGTTGCCTGGTGTGAGATTCCCGACATAGCGGTATGGCTTGCTCTTAGGCTGTAGCTTAGCCGAAGTGTCAGCTTTAGCTCCTGCCTTAGAGCGCTGTGCGGGGTCCTGCCAGACATTGCACTCGGACCAGAAGGGCCGGAGCTCGGTGTAGTCGAAGTGACGGCCGGTGTATCTGAGATGAGGTGTGTCCATTCCAATGTGCTTGTTAGGCATAACATTGAGGACTGTGTTAATGGCATGGAGTGCAGCAAGAGGCCATGTGTACAACGGGGCATCATATGTGCGCATGGTGCTGTTCATGATCTTCTGCATGTCTCTCCAGAGCACCTCAATCTGAGCCTGGAACTCGTGCATGTATGGCGGACCAGTCTCGTGACGCATGCGGTACTGTCGGAGCAATGTCTTCATCTCCTCCGATGCGTACTCTGTGGCACAGTCTGTGTGGAAAGTGATGGTCTCTGGTGTGAAGCCGTGGGACTGAATGTCATCAAGGACAGACTGGAGGTGGAAGTGTTGGCCTCCCTTAGAAGGCGAGACAAATCCGAAGGCCTTTTTAGTGACGGGGCACTTAAAGGCACTGATGAAGACAGACTCGTCATAGCCAGGGGGTTTGCATGGGCCCCAAATGTCAGCAAATATGTGCTGGAATGGCTTGGACTGTTCCCATTTGACAGGCCGGGGGTTGGCTGGCAAAGCCGGAGGTGGTCTGCGGTTGGCTCTGTCAAATACATTAAAGGGTCCTGGGCGTTTGGCATTCCAGGTGTTGCAATGAGCACACCCGCAGCCTGGCAGGATAGTCCTGAGTGTCTTCATGGAAGCCAGGATTTTCAGCAACAAACGCCACAGCGAACATCTGAGCGAAGTACTGCGTGCGCACTAGGCACCCACAGCAGCCAAGACTGTAAAGCACGCGCAGTTGCACGAAGAAACCATCATGAAGTAACTCGCGAAGAAAGATTACGTTTCCACAAGTAATTCGAAGAACAATTTCAGACAGCGCCACAAGTCACGTCGCTGAAGGAAGTCGCAAACGACGTTCTGGCCAGTGTTGACCCCAAAGTTATGTAACGCGCCAGCAACTCGAGAGCCCAAATTCCATTCGAAAAACTGAGGCACACGTAAATTCGGCGGAAAAGTTACAATCTCAAAGCAGAAAATTTTTGTGGAAGCGGCGGTGGCGGTGGTGGTGCGTAGCACACTGATACCATTTGTAGAAGGCAGTACCAAACCTTCTACTTGATAGTGACTGTGAAACTACTGGTGGATCATATATAGTGCAGGGTTCTATATTATGCACTATATAAGACTAATCAAGCTATGTCGATTCTTAGGATCTATGTCCAGACTCAATGCATATACTTGCATATAAGAATTAGGTTATATCTTTTGCCATATCGGCTGTATTTACTCTTGGGAACTCAACTGTTTCTTTGGCCTTGGCCATTACTTATTCACTCAACTCCCTGAGTTAATCCTAGTCAGCATGGCCAAGTCCCATTAACCTATCAGATGCTTCTACTACAGTATCATGCAGTATGAGGTGTCAGTGCTTCACTATGACACCTTATTACACCGTACACTAGTACTGTGTACTCCCACTAAGGGGGTCTCTTCCTCAACAGGGGTCTCGGGCGCTAATATCGTAAGGCGCGTATGGCACTGCTAGCATGTATGACACTGCTGAGTCATCCGCGCATGACACAGTATGTTGTCCTAGCACAAGAGCGCGCAGAAGACGAGGGCGAAGAGCGTGAGCGGCCACAAGCGGCAGCGGGAGGAGAAGGTCGCAGCGGAGGAGGAAAAGGCGAAGCAGGCGAAATTGGAGGAGCATGCGGAGAAGATGAAGTACGCCGAGAAGCTCCGCCTGACCGAGCTGAAGGTGAAGCATGCGGAGGAGAAGGCGCGGAGTTTGGAGAGGGCGCTCGGGGGAGCCACTCCAGCTCGGGGGGCCACGGAGGAGCAGGTGAAGCAGGCCGTGCTCTTGAAGGAGAAGGAGCTCCGGGCGGAGTTGGCGGAGGCCGAGCGGCAAAAGGAGGCGAAGGTGTGCGAGGAGGTTCGCCGTCAGTTGGAGCAGCAGGGGAAGGAGCGGCTCCAACTGACGGCCGAGTCCGCGGAGGAGCGAGGCCGGCGGTTGGCGGCTGAGCATTTCACCACGCTGCTGGGGGAGAAGGACGAGAGACACCCGTCCGACCTCAAGCAGGCATTCGCCTGCAACTCCGACCTGGCGAAGGAGCAGCTGAGCAGACAGGGCGCCCATATGGCGCTCATGTTCAACATGTATTCGCAGTTCACCAGCCTGGCGGCCGGTCGGTCGGGCCAAGAAAAGAACTCCGCCGCCCACGAAGGGATGGTGGCGTGTACCCAGCACCTGTTGAATAACACGGAGCAGGGAGGCCAAAAAGGGAAGCTCAAGGAGCTCATGGCTCCCCCGGCGGCCCCCGGAAAAAGGACCCCGGTAAAACCACCGCAGAAAAAGATGCGCGGAGACGAGCTCCGCGCATTTTTATCGGCTTGCCAGAAGGCTGCAAAACAACTGGCAGCCGATTTGAAGAGCGAGAACGACGATACCGTGGCGGCTGCGGAGATCGAGCTCAACATCCACAAGGAGATCGTCTCGGGGGATGTTGATCCCGAAGAAGGCGAGGAGGGCAAGTCCGAGAAGATCCTCGAGCTTTTCCACTCCATGGCGGGGAAGTAGTTGTTATTTAGTGTTGCTATTGTTTACTACTTGACTGTACACTTCAAAATAAGTGCATCTCACAAGCATTTGTTGCTGACTTGTTTGCCACAAGCATCTGTTCTTGACTTGTTTCCCATGCATGCACAGCTCATGATCATGTTTAGTATCATTTCATAAGCATATAACAAACTATAACTCAAACCACTCCGAACTTGCTATCTGTTTCGCACTATCACGGGTTAGTAGTCGGGTACATAGTTACGTATGGAAACCCTATCCAATTCAAGCGACACACGGCCGTACGGGGCACCCGGCGATGAACCAACGACATTCCGGTCACTCATGATCATTTTGGAAGCATTTCATAAGCATATAACAAACTATAACTCAAACCACTCCGAACTTGCTATCTGTTTCGCACTATCACGGGTTAGTCGGGTACATACGTAAGGAAACCCTATCCAATTCAAGCGACACACGGCCGTACGGGGCACCCGGCGATGAACCAACGACATTCCGGTCACTCATGATCATTTTGGAAGCATTTCATAAGCATATAACAAACTATAACTCAAACCACTCCGAACTTGCTATCTGTTTCGCACTATCACGGGTTAGTCGGGTACATACGTAAGGAAACCCTATCCAATTCAAGCGACACACGGCCGTACGGGGCACCCGGCGATGAACCAACGACATTCCGGTCACTCGTGATCATTTTGGAAGCATTTCAAACCAAAAAAATAAAAAATAAAAAATTTGGAAGGAGTGACTTCTTCCAATTCAGAGCGTTCGTCGTTTAGGGCCCAAGGACGTCACCCAGCAGGTCGCCCAACTTCAGGGCCTGTTTGTCAGAGGCAGTCGGCGTCGAGTCGAGTCCGCTTTCGCGGCGTGGCGCCAGCGTGTCGTCCAGTCACAGGGTCTGTGGCGCAGGGGCAGTCGACGTCGAGCTGGGGCCGCCTTCATGGCATGGCACCAGCAAACGATGCTCGCCAAGGAGAGGAGCACCTGGTGGGTTGGAGCCCGGAGCCACCGGATGACTCAGATGGTCAGAAGGTGTCTCCGCGAGTGGCGCCGACTCCCCAGGACGACCCCAGTCAGCTCGGACTCGTCCCAGGGAACGAGTGCCCGCCGTCCAGTAGGTAAAGCGGGAACCTCACCCGACGTCAGCTCCTGCTCGGATTCCGACCAGGAGTCTTGGTGGCAAGACATCCGTCGAGGCCTAAAGCGCCTGGGGAAAGACCACCCGCTGTCAGGGGTAATGTGGTTCCAGTTCAAGGACCATGGGCTCTCCGACGACGGCGCTTATCGCCTGGAGATCCACCAGGCACCAGCAGTCAGTCTCCGAGTCCAAGAGATTGATGCAGCAAACGCGCGAGGACCCTCACAACTCCCTCGGGAGGTGTAGATTCTCTGCCTTTGCCATCAACGTCCGCAGATCAGGGGAGATAGTACACCGCGGAGTGGACCTCCAGGAGGTAATAAGGAGAGCGGTCGTCGCTGCCGTCAGAATGAGCGGCAGCACCCGGAAGTCACACAGGGGTCTTAGGAAGTCAGGTGCAGCACCTCCGAGTTCCGCAGCCTCTGGTGGGAATAACTGGTCAAACCGGTTTGCTCCCCTCTCGTCCTCATCGGAGGAGGAGCATCCCGCGGAACCTCCGAGGCCTAGGACTCAGGCGCCTAGACCGAGCGGCCCCAGTCGCCCAGTGCCTCGCACCAGGAAGTCCAGTCGAGCACCCTCGGCCCCGCACCCCGGTCCGGCTTCCTCAGGGGACACGTCGTCGTCCCCGGAGTCCACCTGGAGCAGGAACAGTCAGGACCTGCAAGAGCTAAATGAAGCCTGGCAGAAGAGCAAGGATGTCACCGACTGGTGCAAATCCTGCGTCGTGTGCCAGCAGACCCGGCCGCGCAACGGGTATCCAGACGGTCAGGTTAACCCCCTGCAAGTCCCAGTAAGACTGTGGCAAGTGGTTAGTATCGACTTCGTCACTGGGCTGCCTCGCACAGAGCGAGGGTACGACGCGTTTGCTACCTTCACGGACAAGCTGTCCAAGATGGTGCACGTAGTCCCCATGCGTTACGCTGACAGCTCGGCTGCTCAGATCGCGCGCATGTATTTCGACCAAGTGTGGCGTTTGCACGGCGCTCCCATGAAGATCGTCTGTGATCGGGACTCCCGCTTCAGAGATGAAATGCATCTCGAGCTACACCGGTTGATGGGAGTCCAGATTGCCTCTATGGCTACTGCCCCGTGGTTCGGTACTATCACAAGTACCAAGCCTTATGCTTCATTATGGGCACTAGAGGGGGTGTATGTGTCCCATGAAGGTTTCGAAAAATCATTTAGGACCCTTTTGATTTATTGTTGTTGCTGAAATTTACTCCCATCGACTTTAGGTATGTGTATGCGCGGCATGCTTTCGGGGGGTGAAAGACCATAAAATTAATTTAAAATTTGGGTACTATTACAAGTACCCGCATGTTTCGCCGCATAACTCCCGCTACAAGCTCCGGATGAAGATTCGGAGACCTATGTTGACAAGTTCGCGAGTTGCCCGATCTGCAGTGTCTCGTCAGATTTTCCATCCGGCCTCATCTTGATGCCAAAATTTGCGGTTGAAGTCGCGGGGGTGTAGAAAATCTGGGTATTTGCAAAACTAAGCGAAAATTGAAGGCCAAAATTTTGCTACCCAACGGCATTCGACGCCCTCGTGCGCCCAATATACGTGTGTTATAGACCAATGGCGCATAACGCAACTCAGTTTGGGTGCCTGGGACGAAAATATATGAAGGGTAGCATCTCCATATCAAAGGAGGGCATCGAAAAAAAATCCGGCGTTTCGGTACTTGAGATAGTACCGAAACGCGTTTCGGTACTATCTCAAGTACCACGGGGCAGTAGCCATCTACCACGCCGTACCACCCACAAGGTGATGGGCAGGCAGAGCACACAAACCACACGGTCGAACGTATGTTACGCGCGTATGTCGACGCCAACCAGCACGATTGGGATTTGTGGTGTACCCCGGTCGGGTACGCCATCAATGACTCTCGTTCCGCCGTCACGGGCTTCACCCCTTTTGAACTGACGTACGGTCACGCTCCGGCCTCTCAGCTAGACTTCTTCGTGGAGGCAGCACTTGCATCACGGAGAGGCCGAGCTAAGGGGGGGAGGGGCGCAGCAGTGAAAAAGGGTACAGCCCACGAGACAGCCCGCCAATTTGTTCGCCAGTTGCAGCTCGCTAGGGAAAAGCTGCTCTTAGCTCAGCAGCAGCAGATCGCCCAGTACGACGCGCGTCACAAGTCCAGGAGTTACGCAGTAGGTGGTGATGAGGTTTGGGTAGACGCCACGTACCTCACCCAGCCGGGCGACCGCGGGTTGCACAAGAAGTTGCTTAAGAAGCGCCTCGGACCCCTTCGGGTGCTGGAAGTCTTTCACAGCGACAGGCAGATGGCCCTTCCCGCGAGCGATAGGGGCGCACCGTCGGCCTATAGGTTGCAGACGCCTAAGCAGTGGAAAGTGCACGATGTGTTCACCGTGGACCGGCTTTCGCCGGTAGAGTCGAGTAGCCGCTTTGTCGAGAGAGCTAAGGAGATCCCCCCTCCTCCGTTGGACGTCAGTGGACGCAAGGAAACCCACGTCGAGAGGGGGGAGCGTTCGCGTACGCGCCAGCGTCAGGGCGGGAGGTGGACGGAGTACCTGGTCAAGTGGACAGGGATGCCCCGCAGTGAGAACGAGTGGAAGACCCGAGAGGATCTGGAGTGGGACGGAGCCGCTAGACCCGGCGTTCCCAACCGGGCGTTGTTGGAGTTTGAGAGGATCGAGGCTAAGAGAGTGGAGCGAGAGAAGCTTAGGGTCCGTAAGAGGCGCGACGAATCCGCAGGAGCAGTGTGGACCACACTTTCGGAGGAGCTCAAGGTAGACGGCGCAATGCCATGGGTGCCAGAGGAGAGGTTTGATGAGGAAGTAGGAACTTTCGCGAGAGTATCTGCTCCGAGCACCCTGCCGCCAGTCAACGGAGCCGCAGCACTTGAGAAGGAGCCAGTCGGCCAGTCTAAGATTCTCGTATTGTTCTGTGGGACCGGGTCAGTCGAGAGGCAGTTTACTAAGCAGTTTCCCAACAGCGAAGTAGTTGCCGTATAACGCGTGCCCTCTAAGACCTCTTTAGAAGCCAGGGCGCCTTCTGTAATATGCGTAGGCGCTAT
This sequence comes from Cymbomonas tetramitiformis, assembly GCA_001247695.2. Lineage (NCBI taxonomy): Eukaryota > Viridiplantae > Chlorophyta > Pyramimonadophyceae > Pyramimonadales > Pyramimonadaceae > Cymbomonas > Cymbomonas tetramitiformis. The sequence continues at coordinate 26,971 of LGRX02034334.1, read as the reverse complement.
GTCCAACCCCCTGACTCACGTGTGACAATCGTGTACGATTGTCAAGCTTTGGCGCTAGCAGTATAGGATAACATATACATAAGCATATCACATAAATGAAATAATGTGAACTTGCACATATAACAACGCAAACGTTACATAATCTATATGTTTTCTAGCCAACTTGACAAATGCACATGGTGGTCTCCTTACGATCAGGCTGAAACTCCATAATTTCGTTCATGAAGTCCGTGGGAACCGCATTTATCACTGGGGTAAGTGCGCCATTGACGCGTTGAGTTGGAGTTGTAGCATATAGATGCGCATCCAACAGTTCAAAATACCACGTTTCCCGCGTTGCGCGGATAAACCTCCACTTGGCATAAGAGGGGTCATGTCTAGGATGCATCGCAGGATCGACGAACACTTCCTCGCGAGATAGAAACCAATTCCAGGATTGGCACACACGGCATTTTTCGTAATCGATGTGCATACGTTCAAGCTCAACAAGTGCGTCTTCAATGAAATGAGGAGTATTCATATTGGAGGTAGCGTGTAATGAATGCTATAACGTCGCAACCGAGGTTTTAAATGCGTAAAGAAATGAGTACAAGACAATATCAAAATACTTAAATAACAACTAATCTAAGTCATCCAAATCCTAGAGACAATTGGTCCTCTATAGTGGCAGTCATTCCGTGGCTGTCTCGGAGAAAGTTTTTCGCTATCATAAGCTCCGTCCTTAATTGAGAGTACAAGCTTTCCCCTGTCGAGATATGACCTGGTTGTCCGGAGGTTAGAAACCGGTATACTCGTATGATTATCCGAGCTGCAAACTCACACGTCCTGTAGGCAACGTGGCTGCGGTCGAGCATGACTATATCATTGGCTAGTGAGTCCATGTGTATGGTGTCACACGCCCGCACCCCAGCATATGACAGGTCATCGTATCGCAGTAACACAATCATTTCCACCTCGAACCGCGAGAGAGCACCTAGCGCGGAAGTGAGTGGGAGACACAAATTATCGCCACGTCGAACCAGCCAATGCATCACTTGCACGAACGCACGATGATAGCGCATGACGACAGGATCAAACCGCATGTGTAAAACATTGTCATAGATCGACGAGCACTTTGCTGGCCGTGCTAACAGGTTGGTGTCCAAGGCAAACTTTTTAAGGTGTTCGTCAATCAACTTAGGAGACACCGCCAATCCAAACTCATCCACGTACGGAAGATACCGGGTTTGGTAAATGTTCTGCAGACGCTGCAATGATGCGTAACCGCGTTGTACTAACATTGCAATACGGTCATCCTCCATACCGAATATGTAGGTGTGAGGAGCGAACGGGTAATGTTGTTCCCACAAGCTACCAAACCAGCAACACTCAAAGCAGGTTGCGCACGCTCAATGATTAGCTCGTTAAACCGAGCGCAGGAACACCGAATGCGGCACAGATCCTTGAGGTACACACAGACAGGTTCATCAGACCTATCGATTTTACACAGAACTCCACGAAATATTTTAACAAGCACTAAGTCGGGAAGGGCCATTCTTGTACTAGCTTTTCGCGGAGGTGCGTCGCTCAACGGTAAAGCTGAAAATGAATTGCGAACGCGAACTTAATTGCTTATTATAAATGTATGCGTCGGGAAAACGTATGCGACGACGCGCGACGACGCGTTACACTCCTCAAGTATGGACTTAAGTATGAGAGCCCTAATTTTCGAAATCTTAGAATGTTTTGAACGTTTGGTCCGTCCGTCCGTCCACCCCGTCCGTCCGTCCACTGTGGACGGACTAGACGGACTGGACGGACGGACGGAGTGGACCGATATCAATCCCCCCGAAAGTGGGCAAACACAGTTAGCAGTTTCGGTGAAGTTAAAACCTAAACTGGATATACGAAGAGGTAACGGATAATTATGGAACCTCGAACCTAAACCCGAGTCGGTGACGGTCGGTGACATGTGACACGGCTGTGACACACACTCTGAGCTACTACGGATCTAGGGGAGTCTACCAGGGCCTACACCGGCTACTCCGGGAGGGCTGCCGGCAGATTCCAGTAAGCAGTAACCTACAGGGATGGGAATATTCTCTCCATAAAGAACATCGTTATACACTTACGCTAAATGCATACTAGAAGTACAAGTAAAGGAGCGAACCGATTATACTATCATACAAAATAGCATGATAAAAATGGCTAGCGGTGAGGAGCTAGGTTCACGTTCCAAGTACTGTGCGTATCTAACATCGGGGTCTCGCAAAACTCTCGCAAATTTCCGAGATCTAAGATCACTCTTTGCCCCTGCAACTCCACCAGCGTCTCCTCATATCTAGACAACACGGAGACGGTCTTACATCTGCATGCTTTCACCTGCACAGAAAGAAAGCAACATGCCCAGTGAAGCAGTTCACACATGGTGATGCTGATGGGGAAATGTGATCTGAAGTCACCAGCCGCACCCTTAGGCAACGGTTTAATGACAAGAAGGCAGCAAGTGGGGTAGCTTGCCCCTGATGCTGCTTGGGGCAAGCCCGCTGCATGTAAGGTTCTCCAACCCGCAATCACACAACACAATTCCGACTTCGGTCACCAACATCAAACGTCTTTTAGCAAACCTACCTACTCAGTGTCGCAGATTTGTGAGCACGTTTCCCGAATTCTCTCAGTACCACGGTGCCGCGAGCACGCCACGTTGTTGTTGCCACCGACTTGTAGCAACCGGCGAAGACAGAGGGTGGATCCAAGCCGTGATCAAACATCATTGTCACAGGTAGCATGCCAAGAAACGCGCCGAGTAGGGGAGAGGCAGGCCCCGGGGAGAGCGCTGCGCACCAAGGAAATCAATTTCGAGATGGCAGCCACTTTGTTCAACCATAGCTCCACGCAGGTTCCGCGCGTCATGCCTCGAAATCGGATTACCTGATGACACACGTCCTTTCAGGAACGGTCTAAAATGCTGTGTGCTTTGCAAGCTCCCTGCACGCATGTTCAATCTGTTTTCCTCTGCCCTTTCCGTTTCCTTTCTCGGCTTCCGTGCCATTTGCACGATAGCATCTCACAGGTCTCAGCAGGGGGAGCTCTCGGTCTGCGCGCCTCTCGATGCCTCTACCACAGGTGGGAGGGTTCCACGTTGGGATTTAGGGTTTCGGGGAATGATCTCTCTCACCGCGCAGGTCGAGGAGCCGCGGGTGCGACACGCCGCCCGCCGCGAGCCACTGGGCCACCGCGGCCGCGCACTTGGGCCCGATGCCGTTGCTGCGCAGCGACACGGACGCGAGGTGCGGGCTCACTGCGAATGCCGCCACTAAAGCGCGCAGCCCGTCCTCGCACTCCGCGCCGCTGCTCCCCGTCCGGCCCGCGAGCGCATTTCCCTGCAGGTCTATGGTGTGCAGCAGACCGCTGCGTCTCCCCATGCGCAGCTCGGCAGCAAGCAGCATCGCGCCCCACGGGCCGAGATTCTGCTCGAACATGTCCAGCTGTCGCACGCCGGGCTCGAGACCACACAGAGTGGCCAGCGTGTCGCTCTTCTGAAACGCCTCCACAAGAACCGCCGCGCCCTCCGCCCCCAGATCCTCGAGAGCTCCCAGCAAGTCCACGGAGGTCAGCGACCGGCTGAGTGCCAGGCCCTCGGCCAAAGCGGCGGCTCCTCGGGGGCGAATGTTGTTTAATCGCAGGCTCAGCTCCGTCAGGCCCGTGCAGCCCCTAAGAACACCGGAGATGGCCCGGAAGCCGTCCGCCACATCGTGGGACCCAGCATCCGTCCCGATCTCCTGATCTGCGATGTGCAGCGTGCGCATGGAGTCCCCGATCGCCCCTGTCTTCAGATCTGATGCAAGCAGCACCGCGCCCCACGGCCCCAGCGGGCGACCCTCCGGGCGCACCGTTGCCGCGCCGGGCGGGAGGCCACACAGAGTCCTTAGAGAGGGGGTCCGCTTTCTTGCGGCAAGGAGCGCGTCCGCCCCCTCCGGGCCCAGGCGGTTGCCCACGAGGTCCACAGCGGCGAGCGCCCGGCCGAGCCGCGGAGCACTGGCGAAAGCCACCGCGCCCCTGGGACCCATGTGAGTGGTGCTCAGATCCAGGGCCCTGAGACACGTGTTCTCCGGCAAGCCGGCCGCGAGGGCCTCAAACCCCGCCACGGCATCGTCCAGCACTCCTTCGCCTCCAAGTGCATTGTTGTGGAGCACAAGCGTGCTCACTGCGCCCCGCAGCAGCCCTCCTGCCACCAGCCCCACCAGGTGCGCCGGCTGCAGGTCGTTGAGGCTCAGGTCCAGGGTCCGCAGAGCCGCGCTGCGCATCACTGCCTCCCCGAATGCCTCCGCCCCTTCCGCCGTGAAGGTGAGAAGCGCATTGTCGCTCAGACGGAGCGAGTGCAGCGACCCGCGGAGCACCCCTCCGTCCAGAAGCGCCTCCACGTCAGCCCCGTCGATGCCATTCGCGCTCAGATCCAGCTGCTGCAGACTCGTGATGTGCAGGGTGCTCCGCCCGAGGAGCTCGAGCGGCAGCAAGGGCTCGGCTAGGTCCTCTATGTAGCCATTAGAGTCGGGATCCACAAGTTCGAAGTCATTCAGAGAGCTAGACCTCAGATCGTTGTCGCAGAGGTCCAGAGACTGCAGCGAGCGGTTGGCTCTGAGCCCTGCAGCCAATTCCGCCACGCAGCGTGGCCCTATGAAGTTGGATTTCATCGAGAGAGAGGTGAGGGTTGTGTTGCGCTGCAAGGCTTCTCCCAGCGCCTTCATCCCCACAATCTCCGTCCAACGTTCGTAGTCAGTAAACCTTTCAGGTTCCCGGCCATCCAGGGTGCAATTATCTAGAATCAGTGTGCGGAGCGAGCTGTTGCGCCCCACCGCATCCGCCAGTGCCTCCACGCCGGCTGTATCCCGGCACCAGTTGTCAACGTCGTTGTCAGTGTGCAAGTCTAGCATCAACGCGTGGCCTGCGCCCGGCAAGACCCAAAGCAGCCCGGCGTGGAAACATCGCCAAACATAGGCGCCCAGAACGCAGCGCAGAATCCTGGAAACTGCCGGGAGAGCTCTCGAGGCGCGTGCCAGACGGGCCCCATGCTCCAAACTCGACCGCACAGGGTGGCAGCGACGTTCGGTCGAGAGAATGCAGTGACTGGGATGATAAACGAAAGAGTTCCGGAGGTGGCCATGCGCTGACGTGCCATGTCCTGCGCAGATTTTGGAGCACGCAGAATTCCTCGGTCCGTCGGAACATGGGCGATCCGCGCGGGATTGAAGTGAGCGCGGGCCCCGCCATTGTGACACAGCAGGGGGGCCGCGGGCTTCCTCGGTCGCACCGCGGCGTCACGGATGCCATTTCGTGGAAGGAGGAGGCGTGCGCTCAGGAGGCGCGCGGCAGAGACAGTCCTTGATATAGGATAGACCAGAAACGAGGTGTGAGTGCGCATTAGTTGCGCAAGCACCACACACGAGGAGGGCCTCACCGGAGAGGTTGAGAGTGTGGAGCGAGCTGTTCACCGCCAACGCCGCTCCTAGAACAACCAGATCTGGGACATTGAGCTCTTTGACCCAGTCACCGCCGAAGGCTCGGAGGCTGTAGTCCAGCTCCGTGAGCTCGTTCCTCCTGAGCGGCCCAATGGGCAGCGGCTTCCCCCGCGAGACGGTCACGGTTTCCACTGAGCTGGCGCCGAGCAGCGCTGCCGCGAGAGCCCCGAGGTCCTCCGTGGCCCCAGCCCACGTGGGTCGTGCATCCTCATGGACCGCCCTCATTTCGCGCTGTTCATTCGTATCATATAGCCCATGACCTGCAAGCCACCCGGGAGAGGGGCATCATGCCGGAATGTGGCCATCCCGCTCGGGGCAAGAGGCACTATTAAGTACGGCAGGCTCCGAACTTCCCTAGACCCGGTCCGACATCGCTAACGGACGCACTTCTCTTGATTCACCCCACTTGCCCCCACTTCGCCTCAGGCTTTGAAGCCTTTCGCCTCGGGCGCACAAGGATCATGCCGAAGGGGCGTCGCCTGGGCGTGCCAGCGCTGGGCGGGCCGAGGGCGCCCACCTGAGATGTCGAGGGTGCGCAGCGCGGTGCTGTGCTTCAGGTCGTGGGCGAGCAGCAGCGCGTTGGCGGGGCTGAGGCCACCACCGTCTCGGTCGGTTGACAGATCCAGCTCCCGGACGTCCAGCCGGGTGCCACAAAGCCTGAGGGGCGCGCTCCTGAGCTGCGCGGTTCTGCAGAGGTGCCCCGCGCTCTCCAAGACATGCAATGCTCTCTCCTGATGGTCGAGGGGACCCATAGAGCCGTGGAGCTGCACGTCCACCGTGTGCAATGAGGAGGCCGCCGAGCCCCGCTTTGCAAGGTCAGCGGCCAGCAGCATCGCGTCCCAGCAGTGGAAGTCCTGGCCCGAGAGGTCGAGGATCGCGGCCCCGGGCACGATCCCGCACAGCGTCTGCAGGGTGGCGCTGCGCTCGAAGGCCTCCACGATCTTTGCCGTGCCGTCAAAATCGAGATCGTTCTGAAGAAGGTTGAGGCTGACCAAACCCCAGCGGCCCGCTCCCTCGAGGACCGTCATCTCTCCGGCCAGCAGCTCCGCGTCATGGAGATTCAGCCGCGAGCAGGAGAGGTCCAGCTCGGTCGAGTCGGGGGGCACGCCGCACACCGAGACCAAGGTGGCGCTCCGCTGCAGAGCGTCCAGCACCGCCGCTCGACCCGCTTCCCTCAGCCGGCATCCGAGCAAATTGACGATGCGCAGGGAGGCCGCTCCTGCGAGGGCGCGCGCCAGCGCCACAACCCCGGCGGAGTCCGTGCGCACCGTCCCGTTCCGCCTTATCCCCCGGAGCGGCGCGAGCATCGGGCTGCCCCCGAGGTCCAGTGTCTGCAGCGAGCGGCTGGCGCACACGCCCGCGGAGAGCGCCGCCGCGGCCACCGGCCCGAGGTGAGTGCTGCGCAAGGAGAGGCAAGTGAGGGCCGTGGTCCGCTCCAAGGCCACGCCGAGAGCCGCCACACCGCCAGCTTCCTCGTCGTCCATCCGCAGCTCGTACTCGATGCTACCGCACAGCGTTTCGTCCCATCCGATAAAGTTGCCGTCCAAAACGAGCGTGCGCAGCACATCGCCGTGTCCAAGCCCCGCAGCGAGCGCGGCGGTGCCCAGCGGCCCGATGAAATTATCTCGCAGGGACAAAGAAGTGAGCGCTGTGTTCCCCCTCAAGGCCTCCCCGAGGGCGCGCACCCCCTCCTGGCGATCCCGCCAGCGCGTTGAGCCCCCAACACCGTTGTTGTCCAATCGGAGCGAAGCGAGCGCAGACCCAGGCCGAGTCAGCAGCTCGCTGAGCACCAGCGCCCCCGGGATCCCCACGCCCCCCCCTGTGAGGTCCAGCGCGGCCACGGAGCCGTGCTCGAGGCTCCGCACCTGGATCCTGCCGAAGTCCCGCAAGGTGGGATGGCCTAGCACGGCGTGGGCCAAGAACTTTGCCGCCTCTCCCCCTATGAACGGATTGTGAGACATGTTGAGGGAGCTCAGGTTGTCGCTCGTCATCCACGTCAGCCCCTCGGCAATGACCACAGCTGCTTCATCCCGCATCTCCATGTCCTGTAGGTTCAACGCGGCGAGGCACCTGTTGTTGCTCAAAGCCGCCATGATGCCGTGGAAGCACTGCACCTGGCCGAGAGTTTCGGACATGTGATTCCCGCTCAGGTCGAGCGCGGTCCACGTGGCGTGCCCCGCGAGCTCCCCGGCGAGCAGCCTCCCGTCCTCGGCGCTCAGCCCGGAAGCGGAGAGGTTCACTGCGGTCACGTCCGGCGCAACGCCGCAGACAGATGTGAGCGCTCGGCTGCTGCGTAGGGCCCCGAGGATGGCAGCTCGGCCTCGAGGCCCGAGCGGGTTCCCGCGCAGGTCAAGGGTGCGCAGCCCCACGTTGGGCTCCTTGTCGACCTGCGAAGCCTTGTCTGCGCTCGGAGCGATCTTCTCCGCCAAAGCGATGGCACCCTCGGGTCCGCAGCGATTGTCTGCTTAAGACAAACAATGGACACGAGTAAGCGTCCCGGGGTTGAGCAAAAAAGTAGCAGCGGGGGGCTTGCAGAGGGGCCACCATCGATTGATTGCTCGCTCGTCGGATCGACTGTTTGAACGAGTGATTCATTAAGGGGAAAGTCGTGAAGGCCTTTGATTTATGCACCCTCACCTGCCAGGTTGAGGGTTTGTAGCGAGCCGTAGAAGGCCGGGGCGGCCGTCGGAAACAGCGCCTCAGCCAAAGCCGCGACATGCTCGCTTGTCATGTTGGTGCCTGCGCGTGATGCCGCATCCCCGGCCCGACAAATATCACGCACCATCAGGTTCATGCAGTGCCGCGCCAACTTCCCCGCGTGATGATGCAAGCATTCACAAGCGTTTCTGCAAGAAGTCACCTGATAGGTTCAGACTGGTCAGCGAGCGCCGGAGCACCCCCTTCTTCGTATCAGCACATAGAAGCATGAGATCCCAAGGTTGCATGTCCAAATTTGACGTTGCTTGTCCAGACGTCAAATGCCTGTTTTGGACGGAAGATGTGAAGTTCCGTGATAGGTCCAGCGTAGTCATGCCGGGCTCGAGCCCGCACAGCGACAGGAGGGTGCTGCTGCTCTCGAAGGCCCTCACGATGGCCCGCGCGCCCTCGAGCCCGAGCGCGTTGTGCAGCAAGTTGAGCGTGCGCAGCGAGCGGTTGTTTGGCAAGAGCTTGGCCAGCGCCAGAGCGCCGGGCAGGTCGATGTTCTCAAAGCGCAGATCCGCCTCCGCGAGTGTGTTGGCCTTGATGCCCTTCATCGGGATCTCGCAGAACGCCTCCAAGGTGGGGTGCCTCACCGCCATGCAGGCGAGCTGCTCAGCCTTGTGTCCATCGATGTTGTTGCCAGAGACATTGATTTTCTTCAGGGCACCTGCCCGGTTGAACAGCGTAGCAAGCCCGTCTACTATCGCTTCGACTCCGGAAGGGCAAAGCTGGTTCTCTGCAAAGAAAATGGGCTCCCACGTGGCACCTCACAGTCAGTGGCTCACACGGAGCAACCAGGGAGAGGGTGTTCAGAAGCTTTCCTTTAGCGAATAGCTGTGCTTGAAACCAGCCAGCTCACCCGCCAAACCTTAAACATGCATCAACAAAGGAAAGGGGGGACAACTCTAAGGCCGGAGCGGAAAAAACTTTTATGGAGGTGGGAACACCCCTTCTGCGGGGATGGAGAGTTTCGTAGGAGCTCAGTTTACTTTTCTCTCCTTCGGAATGAAGCAGAGCTTCGATATCATCACGATTATTGCACATCACGGCAAAGGCTCAAAAGCCGCGCAGCACACTGCCCCTCAAACGGGACTGCCCCCTGCGGGAAGAAGGAAGGAGGCACCTGCGAGGTCGAGGAGCTGTAGAGCACGCCCGTTGTCACGCAGCAGCTCCCCGAGGTCATGCAACAGCTGCTGGAGGCGTTCTACCTCTAAATGCCGCAGTTTTCCCCTCAGATCCAAGCCGCGAAGCTGGAACACGCCGGAGGTATGCCATGGCAGACCAGTCAAGAAGTCGACCACAGGAGATTGGCGATAGCTGTGCAGGTCTAAGGAAGGACGAAAGCAGCCTTCCACAGAGCGGAGGAGCGGAAACTGCTGGCGCCATGTGCGTTGTTCGTTGTTTATATGTGCGAGTTCGTGTTCGGTCACACCTCTCCCAAGCTGTACCGTCTGCATCTCGGGGCAGTAGCTGCGTCGACTGGCAACCTGACTCCAGTTAATGAGGGGGCACGCGCGCAAGTCAAGGCGCTTGCACTGCGCGCCTCCACGGCGCATCATCTCAAAAACGTCAGGGTCATGCTTGTCAGCAGCGCCGGCGGTGATGGTCTCCCACAGCCGGCGCCCCATAGGCCCGGCGATGAGTGCACGCCACCGAGTACACACCACACTGCTCTTGCATAGGTCGCGAGTGCTCCCGAGGTGCGCCAAGCACATAATGAGCAGCTCGTCGTCGACAAGCACGTCGATCGGGCAGCGGCGAGCCAGGCCACGCGCCCGGGAGTCTCCCATGGCCTGTGTGCGAGACCTCCTCAAGAACTGCCGGCGCTCGCAAAAGTGGTCGAAGTCGCAGCTGCAGGATGCACTACTATCCGTCGGCACTGGAACGTTTCTGTGCCAAATCAGAAAGCAGCATAATATGTGTTCTAGAAAGCTGGCTCTATATGGTCTGTATAAGGCAACACTCTATGTATGCCTGGAACAATAGAACGCCGTTTACTGAACGGGAAGAGCGCGGAATTCTGAACGCGCGGGCACAGCCCAACAACCTCGCGGTAGCTTTGAGCTGGCGCGATGTGCCCAATTTTCTGAGCTGGAGCTATGCCAGCATGCACACCTTTTATTCCGTTACAGCCGTGACGCAAGGCGAGTGCCCGCACCCTAGAGACTTTCTCGCAAAAGTCAGTCTCGCTGCTTCTACTTGCTGAGGAACAAGCAACTTAAAACTTAAAACTTTAGGATGTCTACTTGCGTTGCAACTATCGATAGACTATGATAAGTAGATATATCAGTGAAAACCTATGAAATGGAGTCTTAACACGTGCTGGTTACGTGTTCCCCCCCTCGCATGCACAACAATGTGATACGAGGCTGGGTGGGTAAGTAATAGTAAAGACTTTCAACTGGATTGGTCAGCTTAAATTCGCTACAATTTTTTTCCTTTTCAAAAAAAAACTTGATGGGGACCCTATGGACGGGCCGTTCAAGGCATCCGTTTCTGGCACATTTTGAGCTCGACTTTTTTTAGGGTTTTATATAAACCCTAATATTTCAGGGTTTCTGTGAGTTACACAAAACCCTTAAAAAGTTAATCTCAAAATGTACAAGAAACGGATGCCTTCAAACAGCCCGTCCCGCATAGCGTCCCGTCAAGTTTTTTTTTAAGAAAAAAATTGTAGCAAATTTAAGGATCTTAGGATTCTAGTGTTCATTTTAGCGAACGCTTATATGATATTTTTAGCGGTGAATGGCTGAATTTCAATGTTAAGCATTGTTAATCATCAATCCAAAAGTTGAGTGCTGACCCCATAGTGGCCCTTAGACCATAGCACTTTTCAGAAATCGATTCAGACAAAAAATCGAAATGCACGGCCTGGCCAACCCCCGTGAAAGTCTTTACTTACCCAGCCTCAACCAACACATCACTGACACTGTCCATCCGAATCGGGACATGCGATGGGTTGTTGTCGTATACTGTTGGACTCGTGGCTACTATCCGGTAATTGTTATGACGCTTGCACGATAGATGATACAAGGCGCGTGCCTTTGAACGAAGAAACTGATGGTTGATAAGGACCAGGGCTCCTAATCGGTTTCAAACTTGCATATCGATCGATTTCGATATTCAACATTTTCAATCGATAATCGATGATATCGATTCATATCGATTATTGAATTTTATATACAATTCTCCGTATACAATACATAAGACCGCCAATACTAAACTGAATCGATGCCGATTTATCGATGAAATGTGCACAAAAATGATATCGATCGATACCGATTTCCCGTTTTTTCCCGATATATCGATACATCGGAATATCGGTTAAACCGATTAGGAGCCTTGATAAGGACGCACAAGCGAGCCTTAGGATAATAATATAATATGATAGATAGCGCGGTGTTATTGAACTGTAACACGCGTGCAACTTATGAGCGGGTGATGAGTGCAGACTTCGGACGAAGATACTGCTGTAGCACAACGCTACGCTCATCTATACCGAATGCCTCCCATCTCATAGATGGCACCGCTATTGGGTTGTGAACCCAAGGCATTGGTTGAACGACTAGTATCGGCTGAACGAATAATGCGTTCGCCATATGATACCCGCATGCTTGTTCAGAACATGCTAGAAGCGAAGATGCATTCTTCTCCGAACCATTCGGTACTTCAAGATAGCATCTTGCTTCGCCATTCTCGAGTCCGACATACGGCCTCTCGATGACATGTGTCATTCAAGTCTTACCTTGAATAAATGACGGATGATGTGATTTATCATCTTGATGACATGTACAGTCATAGTCGACCGTACTGACGACTGTCTGTCATTATAATATATGACATGACTCGACATGACATGACATGACATGGTATGACATGTCTGACAGGTATGACACGTATGACATTATGACATGTATGACACATGTGTCATCGGTCATAACCCTGACAGATCTCCCCTCTTAAAAGAGTTGTGACCTCACAACGGGCATACCTTTGTGTATGTCTTTGATGTCTTTGTTGTTGTTGCTTCTGCTGGTACCAGTCTTCTTACAGCGATTTGAGGCGTCCCTCTTGGTGTTTTTAGGATATTGGGGGGAACTGAGTCCACTTTAGTCCCTCACCTTAGGCAGTAGCCTTACAGTTCTTAGGATGTAGCCCCCTTTGAATTGCGTATCGTATTGCAGAGTGACGATTCAAGGTTCAATGAATCGCGTTTCGTGATACAGATTGACGCTGGATTACTGATTGATCCACACGTATCGTGTTTCAGAGTGACGATTCAAGGTATCCGAGGTTTACGTTACGGATTATTTGCGCTAGCCGTCGACGCCTTTGCGAACGATGATCGAACGATTTAACAATTTATAATCGCACGATTCTCGGCCTTACATATATAACTGATCGTTCCACAGTATATATTAGTGCACCCAACCCTTCCTCCCCTCCTGAAGCTACTTCGGAGGTTCACAGGCGGTCATGGGGAGCCCGTGTTTGTTTCCGGAGTTATTTCACCGGGGGCTTGTTTTAATGCAAACGGAGTGGCCCTGCTTAACGGAATTGGACTTATAATCCTCAACCGGTCTGCTCAACTCCTCAATGTTTTTTGTCCAGTACGCACGCTTTGACGAACATCTGTCGCGATGAGTGAGAATGGATTCGCCACGTACTAATGTGAAATTTATTTAGTTATGTTTGTCAGGCATAACTTAGGATCACAACTCCGTCTACCTCAGTCGATGTCTCCGGTAGCTTCGGATGACTGGCCAAGAATCCGATGACAAACCACGGTTTTGGCAAAGGTAGCATTTAGCAGTTTTTATTTATCCACAGATATGATATCTCGCATGTGTGCGTATCTGTGCAAGGGTATGATTTTGTACAAGGCTCACTACACCTTTAGCAAGGAAGGATCAATTCCCGCTCCTGTCATATCAATTTGATGCAGGGTAAAAATGTTAGGGATGTAACCCTGCAGTTCTCGGGATGCAGCCCATTGCACCAAAGGTGCATCGCAGTCGTTGGGATGCAGCCATGCAGTTCTTGGGATGCAGCCTTGCAGTTCTTGGGATGCAGCCCTGATATATATATACTCGGGCGCGTTCGGGAACGTTTCGCGGGGTGAGATAATAATGTCACTTCTTTATCGTGAAAACGTGACCCAAAGCTGTCTTGGAGAGTTCGGAGAGAGGAACAAAATCTTCTGCCACGTCTGCTCCACATCGTTCATCATACGATACGCTGCAAATTCGTTTCGCCCGTCAGATAGCCGCGTTTCGGACGGTGAGTAGCGCAAGTCTTCGTCGAGGCCTTCACTTACCATCGCACGAACGACATTGTCGCTCAGATATTTAATCCGACCGATCGGTATGTTTCTCATGGACAAATTATTATTTTAAGTGCATTCAGGGTTGAACGGAGGAATTAATTCGCGAAAATTCCTTTCAATAAAATCGCCACACAGAATCAGACCCCATCCCCACCCCATAATCTATGACGATGACGAAGTGCCCGCGACAAACCGAATGCGGGATGGTGACCATTTTGGGCGGCGCGGGCAGTCCGCTCGTGCGCCAGTGCTGCGCCAGTGGTTTTTAATACATAATAATGTCGTTCTGTGCAGTTTATGTCGTTTTGTACAGTGCTTAACAGTGGTGGCCCCACGTCTACACAAGTCAAGCAAGAAACCCAAAGTTCATTATCACGCATATCACACGCACAGCACGCACAAGCATTTTCAAGCATTCAAGACATATCATATTTTGTATTCAAATTTACTTTATATCATATGTCTATCTCGGCATGTGCCATCCAGCGGTTGTGCATGCCGAGCATACAGCGATCTAAAGCCTATCTTGGCTTACAGCATCTTGCAACGCGAGCTCTAGGGGGTCGCTCTCGCTCGTTGCATTCCCCTCTGCTGTCTTCTTCGCTTTTCTATCTTCGTAGAGTGACTCTACTAAGACGGACCAGTGAGGTTTCATGCCATTCCCAGCGAATAGGTCTAGGCCTTTGCGCATGTACCTCACGCACACTACATGGAAATAAAGCGTGTAGAGGGGGAGTATCCTTATTAAATACAACTGTATTCCTTAAGTACCTTCTGTATTTTGCCAGGATTTCCCAGTATTTCGGAACGCTTTCCATGTAGTGAGCACCTACGGTTATCTATGGCAGATCTGCATAAACCGACACCGTGATCACCGTGATCCTTGTTATTACCGCCGTACCTGCATCCCATGCCCGCCTTGCATTGCTCGCTTCCCAGCTCGCAAACATATGTCATTGCGTGATTGTGTGTTGTCATAAACTGAGAATCAATGTTATTCACAATAAATGTAAGTTTCACTTTGTGACAACTGTGAACTTATCTAGATTGAGCTGTGAACTTATGTAGATTTCTGTAATTTTACCAACACCTGTAGGTTTGTGAACTTATGTAGATTTCTGAAAATTTTAAAAGGAACAATCTTTGATTGTTCCCGGTACGATCTTGAAACACGGTTTGTCATTAACTGAGAATCATCATTATAGTAAATATAAGTTTCTGTTTGTGACACAGGTACACATCTGGAAATTTTGCGATCTGGAAATTCCTCACAGTGTGATCTGGAAATACAGTTTGTCATAATTAGAGAAGTAGTATTATAGTAAATATAAGTTTCTGTTTGTGACAACTATGAATTTGTGTAGACTGATCTGTGATTTTTCCTCACAGTGCGATTTGAGCCAGATCTGTGATCGCTGTGATCGCTGTGATCGGAGCTGATGAGATTACGGGTTGCCATGCTTGTCATTATTAGAAATTGATCTATATAGTAAATCTAAGTTTCACTTTCTGACACGCAACGGGAACAATCAAAGATTGTTCCTTTTCGGCTGCAGTGTGATTTATTGAAAAAGTGAGGCAATGGTTACCTAAAATATCGGCAACAATCAAAGATTGTTGCTTTTGGCGTTTCATGCTTTTTTTGCGATCGCAATCCTTGTCATAAACTGAGAATGGTGTATATAGTAATTTTAAGTTTCTCTTTATGACAAAACTTGATTCCTTTTTCTCTTCCGATATCTTATCATTAAGATTGGATTTCTATAAATTTTGCCAGGAAGTTTATACGTTGCCCCTGTAAATTGCGTCCACTGTCCAGTTTTAACACATATTGCCCACTTTTTACATAAGTATAATATACCAATGCATCATTCGGATCATTAGCATCGTTTGTTGAAACTGCACTTACATCTATTGTATATTTTCTATCATCTATTTGTGCGTTCGTTATTGGAAGAGCAGATGTATTAAATGTGATATTCATGATTTTTACACCAGCATCTACATCGGCTGCACTTAACGTCAAATCAAAGAAGCAAATGAATTTACCCGCTGGTATAATTATTGTTCTGTCATTTACATTTCCACCTGTCAAAACAGTAATGACTTCACAACCTATGCGAGATAACTGTATCGGCAATGTCAGTCTTTCTAACGCCACATTACGAACTCCGGAATTATCACCCGACATATTAATTCTAAAAAATGTATTATTATCAGGTTTCTTTTCAAAATTTACAAAATATATAGTTGTAGCATTTGCTTCGTCTACACCAGCGGTATTCAGATTAATAAAAGTTGAACTAGCACTTTTAGGTCCTTGCATTTCTATATTAGTTTCAGGACCTAATTGTGCAATATTGAGTATTTGACCCTTTACTTCTGTGTTATGATTTATTGTTACAAAATTTCCCGAATATGCTGATACACTATTAGCTTTTAAATTGATACTATTACAAGCAGTAAAATTACCTGACCCAGCCTCAATACCGCCAGATGTAATATCAATATCGTTCTCAACAGTCAATTTGTCATTAATTTTAATAGTGTCTGCTTCTAATTCATTCTTAACTATTACATTTCCCTTTGTTCTTTCAATATTGTCATTTCCCATATCTGTCCATTTACTTGACCCACCTGTCGGTGCATTACCATTAACGGTATCACATGTTAAATTCTTACAAACTAAACTTTGTCCAAAACTTGACATATATCATATATACCTATTTAAATTTCACGCGGTATCGTTTAAAGTGTTTTATATGTGATATACCTAACAATCCTATAGCGTTAGGATAAACCAATACCGAGCCTTCTGCTACTTCACCGGTCGCTGGTAATATTAAAGGAACGTCGGAATATTGTGTTGTGGCAACCGAACCGCCTATACCGGTAGCACGTTGTGGTTGATTATGATAATCGGGCGTACCGTCTGGTTTGATTATTCCTATAAGTCTGGCATCTGCTGTGCTCATTTGGGTGGACGTCGCCCCTGTATCATATATTAAAATGGCGTTTGCACCAGTCCCACCCTCTAATGATACGTTCACCTTTGATTGACGTTGATTTGTTTTTGCTTTTGTTTTTGGTAAGTTCTGTTTACTATATATAACTACGTTTGCTTGGGCGTTAGCAATGTTTCTTACCTTGCATCGGGTGTTTGCAAGTCTACCATTTACAATACCTTTTATTCTCATACCGACACCATCTTGAACGACGGTTTCACAAGAGGGTAGATTTGGATCATTTCTCCTTACAGGCATTTACAATATATTTACAATTTAAATGACGGTTGTAAATAACATATAACTGCATTTGGCGATGCATGAGTTACGGTTTCCATACAACTCCCGATTACACCATTAGTCGCCGCAACTGCCGAAGAATTGACAACACCATTTGCTTGAAGTCCTAAAAGCTGACCCTTGGTGTACGATCCATCAATACAGTTAACAGAACAGAAACCGCTAATTAGTACAAAACAAGAATTGCCTGCAAGACTATCTTGGACACATACACCAATGACGGCCACATTGGTATTAGTAGTGGTGTTGATAGCGGCATATGGCTTGACACCATTAATGTTAGTGCTTACATCGTCAAAAGAAAGAACAGTTCCTGATGTTATTGTAGAAGCTGTTGTGTTTACCATCGTATATACTTGGCCTGTGAATGTGTTTGGTGATGTCGTTTTTCTATAAGCACTCGTAAGTTGAGTTAATGGAATACCACCAGTCGTTATCGAAGATGTGTTTGGTGTTGTGTAAGCCCAATCAATACTGTTCGTGATTCTTATGGCCGTCGTATCCAAATCTGAAGTGAGGTTGATCGAACCGCCGGTATTTCCGATAGCAAGGACCTGTGATAAACTTGGAACACCGCCGCCACTGGAAACATGACCATATCGCACCTCATTGGATGCTGTGTCATAATGCAACATTTGTGACTCGCTTGCTGGATCGGGACTGGCCCTGACAGGTCTGATATAAAAACTACTTGCGACACCGGCGTTTAATTCAACCCCGCTTGCATTCAAAACGATTGTGTTATCGGTGTTTACCGCACTTTGAGCAGAGTTTTGTCCAGCCAACGCACCAATGTTCACACTTGACTCGCCAGCTGTGAATTCACCTGCAAATTTTCCGATGTTCACTGCTGCATCTTTGCAGTTAATCTGACCGCAATCGTCGCCGATAGACACGACATAGTCACCACAATTACTATTACACGAACCGGAACCAATCGCAATCGTATCATTACTTGTTGTATTGTTAATAGATAATGCATTGCGGCCGATTGCTATAGAACGATCTCCAATGTGGTCGGCATTGGTAAACCCTTGAGTTTGTTCTCCGATAGACACTTTTCCAAAACCACCAGAACCTGATTCAATTCTAAGATTATTGCCACTCAGTTTTTCTTGATTGACTACCATTGTACCTGTACCGGTGTATGAAACATCGGCAACACTGCTTATAGCCCCTCGGGTGGTCACATCTTGAAGTGTAGAGGTTTCAGGTTGTGCCGGTAAGTTTGTCAATCCTGAACCATCACCGACAAATGCAGATGCACTGATACTATTTGTCGTCGTTGAACCTTGATCGGTTACTGATTGAAGATTTTGATTAGCACCTGAAGGTAAGTTAGTTAACAATGAGCCATCTCCGCGATATTTGCCTGCGGTCAGCGTGATGTCACCCGTATTCAATACGAGTGGGCCGTCGTTTATCAATACCCCACTGCCGAGAGGCTCTATATTGATTGTTGTCTGCAAGCAGGTTACCTCGTTGATGCCTGTTTCGCCTATCTTAACTCGTGTTTGTTCAACAGGATCCAAACTTTTAATCTCAAACGATGCATCGAGGTCATCGAGGCCTGCAGAGAATCGTGATTTCGACACTGGATTGTTCAGTACGAAATCGTTAAATTTTATTGAAGTGTGTACCTTTAGCGACCCATCTGTCAACAAAGACATTTGTTCTCGTTCATTCAATGGGTCTTGAGTATCCAGGAATTTGATATCGTTCGAATATCGTATGTCCGAGCCGATGTGCATGGTCTCAAGCGGCGATTCAACGTTGCCTATAGTTTGACACACCACCGTATCGCACGTTAGATCGCAAAACTCGAAAAATGACCCTAAAATGTCGAAATCGTAAAAAATTGATCCAGTGTACAATTCAGTGCGTCTACCTGGAACACGTGTATACGCAATTCCATCTGTCATCTATGGATTGTAGGTCGGCAATCTTTCATAAAATACATACAGCATTTCGTGACTGCGAAGTGGCATCTGATTGCAATGATAAAATCCAGAACTGATTGTTTTCTGCCACACAATATCATATTTGAACATCTTTTCATTACTGGATATCAACTTATGTCCGATGCGAGTGGTGCAAAAGAATACATATGCAGTGCGTGGCTTACCGCCCACCCGTTTCAGCTGAGTCCATAAGTGATCTAAATCAATAATTTGATTGTCAAATTTGCATGCTGTTTGATTGTATGGTAAGTCCAAGATAACTAAATCGATTGAATTGGAATCGATGTTCGGCAAGATATCAAAACAATCTGCATTGAATATCTGGGTCGTCATAAAATAAGGTGCGAAAAGAGAATGTACCACATGCACATACTATATGGATCAAATTCTAATTTTGTCATAAAGTGAGAGTTAGTATTACTATAAAGATGAATCTCTGATTCTGACAAATGTGCTGGCAATATGAGATCGCAAAAAAAAGCATGAAACGCCGAAAATTTTCAGTTAACCATTGCCTCACTTTTTCGAAAAAGATCATCAGTTCCGTTTGTCATAATGTGAAACTTAGAATTACTATATAGATCAATCTCTAATTCTGACAGAGTCTCCGATTCTCTTGTGCACCACGGGACACCGGCCGCCGACCTGCATGTCACAAACAGCAACTTAGAATTACTATATACACCATTCTCAGATAATGACAGGAGCAACAATTGAAACAAATGAAATTTGTTTCTGATCGTAGATAAGCAACATTCAAAGAAAAGGAATCCCGATGTTGCCGTTGTTGCCGGAGATGGTTTCAAAATCGCAAAAAATTACACAAGTTCACATAAGTTCACAGTCGTCACAAACAGAAACTCATATTTACTATATACATCAATCTCTAATTATGACAAGAGCAACAATCGTAGATTGTTGCCGGAGCTGTGTTTCCAAATCGTGCCGGGAACAATCAAAGATTGTTCCTTTAAATTTCCAGATCGCAAAATTTCCAGATATCTACTTGTGTCACAAACGGAAACTTATACTTACTATAACGATGATTTTCAGTTTATGACAACATGTAATCAATAACTAACTTGCGAGCTGGGGAGCGAGCAATGCAAGGCGGGCATGGGATGCAAGTACGGCGGTGATCACGGTGTCGACTTATGCAGATCTGCCATAGATAACCGTAGGTACTCACTACATGGGAAGCGTTCCGAAATACTGGGAAATCCCGGCAAAATACATAAGGTACTTAAGGAATACATATGTATTTAATAAGGATACTCCCCCTCTACACGCTTCCCATGTAGTACGCACACATGCCAACTTAGGTCTTTCGCTGACGGAATAATGTAAATTGTTTTCTTCTTTTGTTGTTGTCCCCACCAAAGCCTCCGCAATGGATAGCTGCGGTCAGCGAGCCAGTGCTTTGGCAAAAGAAATGCGCAGAAGTCCCTGCACTCAGCTGCGTAGAAAATGAATGCAGCGTCGCTCATTCCACTCGAGGGTGGTGCGCAGATGTAGTTCGCATTTAATATTTAAAAGACCCCCCCAGTCTTTCGGGTCGAAGATGTCCTTGGCTTGCCACCCCTTTATTGACTTTGTCATAGCTTGGTGGTCCACCGACATAAGAGTACACTTTTCTTGAAAATCTGTCTGTAGGTTATTTTTCACGTGTCCCAAAATTCCAGAACCCGCTGCAAATAAGTCAACTATCACCCTACTTTGAATCTTCTTCGAGTCTTTGAAGTTCGTGACATTGAACTTGGTGAGCAGTTGGCGAACGTGTTCCGCTTCCACAACTCCTCTGCTCAGTCGCCCTCAGTCTTCGAAAACGTCATTAAAAATAGACTCTGTCCAATTTGTCTCGATGGAAACATCGGGCAAGTACGTCTCTTGCAGACGCAAATGAAAGCTACTTGCACTCCTCATGTACGTATTGCGATCTGGGATGCGAGCGCGTTGTTTCGCTCGCATCTGAGATTGCTCAGAACGACACACGGTGCATAAACCTCGGTCAAATGTACTTTCATCGTGGGTGCACTGTCTTTTCGGCATATTTATTCGTTGATACGTCGATTTATTCTGTCCGAAATTCAGAACCTTTCGAGTGCGTGGCTGGAAAAAAACATTAGCCACCACTGTTAAGCACTGTACAAAACGACAAAAACTGTACAGAACGACAATGTTTTGTAATATACGCCACAATCTCGGTTCGGCATATGCGATGCTCATTGTCACGCGGACAGCATTCGGAGTGGACCCCGACTTGACACCGCCCCCCGACTTCGTAAGTTTTAAAGAAATAAAATTCGCGATATTGTGAATTTGCAGAACAATAATTGTAATAATTTGATTTCAAATTAAAGACATTGCCCGATTTCAACCGCGTCCATGCCAATCGCGGCGTGAGCATTGGTTCGGAAAATGCTTCTCATGGGCGATGATGTTGGAGCTGCCACGAGTACACCAGATTTCCAGTTAGACGGGGGTTCTCTTTTCAGGAAAACATCGTCAGAATGCGGATGATTATCACACCCAAAAGGGCTTTGAACTTGAATATTAGCCGCACCGCACTATGCGCGCCCGACTTATTGATCGGAGTGCACCCGGCTCGTCCTAAACATGGCCCTACCTATCCGAATTTACACTTTATTAGTGATGATGGGTTTAACGTTGTACAGATTTCAACGTTACTTGTGGATGCAGTGGTTTTATCTAAAGCAATCCATCAGAAATCACCAGATCGGAATATAAAATGGATATGCGTGTGATCCTATCCACCTTCTTCCCTCCTCGAGGAAGTATGAACACACAGGCTTGTCTGTTGCCTATGTACCTCATGATATAGCATGCAGTCCTTATAGGAAGCAGCTGTTACAGTTTTAGGGTTGCAGCCCTACAATTCTTGGGTTGTTGCTCTGCAATTTTTGGGTTGTTGCCCTTAATATTATCATGTCGGTGCTGATTACAGCATGATATATATATATATGCCAAACACGAAGTGTATTCCATAATATAGGTGGCATTTAGGGTATGTAACGTTACAGTGACCCCAATCTCCCACAGTGTGTTTAGGGTGTTACTTGCTATCAGTAACTCTAAAATATGTTTTAGAGCAGTATAAAAATTTTGCAAAGATATTCAAGCAAAACTGCATTTAATTTTTCACTGTGTGTTACGTGGTTTTCAGGAGGTATGTTACACCCCTGACACACACACATTTGATTTTTAGGGTGTTACAGGGTGTTACAAGTGCTGTAATATTTTGGGGATATTCATTGATAGCTGAATAATCAGATCAGCGAAAAAAATCAACCCGAATTTTTCATTTTGAAATCATGCGTGTGAACTTTTTACGCATTTCGTTACAACCAATATGTACACCCCTATATATTACACACCTAATATCTAGGGTGTTACACGAGATATGACCATGGTCATTATGTTTTCCTGATACCTCAATAGGTATAAAATCATAATTTAAAATAAAATGGGGTCGAAATTTCAGTTTTGAAATTTATCGCCAACGATTTTCACCCATTTTGCACCTTTTTTGGCCATTTGATTATATCACCTAAGTAATATATCTCGGTGTGTGTGTGAGTTGCAAGTTACAGAACTACTGCAACTTACTTCAATTTTGCACATGATAATTTTCATGGCATAATAGTGAATATCTCTGATGACCAACATATGTGGTTGATCATAAATATGGGTTTTACTGATTTGAAACCCATGGAAGTTGATTTACTTCCTGATGATTTATAGGTGTATCAACTGTAAGCGGATTAACCACTTATGTGATAACTTATCAGAACCTATGATATTTTTGGCCATATGGCTGTGCACTAAGAGCATATCAAAGTGATATCTCTAGATTCCAAATATATCAGGACACAGCTTGATAATAATCCAAGCAGTTCAACACAACACAATGTGTGTGTGTGTCCACAACAACCTATGTCAGTTCAATATGTAAGTACTGATCTGAGTATGTACATGCTTTTTGTGCTGATCATTACTGAATCAATTGTCACAATGCAGTATGGTTGTTGTTCTTGCTCCAGCGATGATGAAAAGGTATGGACAGTGTTCAGCAGTTACCAGCTGCATTGTGAACACTGTATACTGCCTTCGGGTCTGGAGATATTCTCCATCCAGCCCTTCAGCATGTAGTTTTATCCTGTTACCTTAGCTATCGCCATCACTGACATCCAACACGCACATGTGTTTGTTGGATGGTATCTATATTATCATGCACATAGTTGACATTATAGTTGATCATTTCACTTACTGAGTTAGTGAATGTCATTATACATAGTAATGTCAGTGATGTGTGCATTGTGCAGTACTTACTGATTTAGTACTTGTAAGTGTGTGTGTGTGTGTGTGATTGTTCACTATACACACTTGTATGTAGATGACTTCTGGTATTACAATATACCAAGATGATTTATCATGCAGGATGATGATCAGTATACCATGTACTGAGTAAATCTAGCATGATATATATATCAGCTTAGGGGTTATTGTAATCCTGTATACTCTCATTTACAACAATGAGTTGCTTGTTTATTTCACATGTAGTTCCGGTGAGTATTCCATTCAGTGATCCACCATAGAACGAACATGCTCATCCCAAATCCTCCGTCAGAGCATGACGAGCTAATTATGGTGTTAAGATCACCTTCAGGCACCTTACACTTACATGGGTTCTAATATAGCTAACATGCATTGCAGTATGCTTTGTGCAATGTATAATGTATTGTAATGTGCCATGTGTCCCAGTTGTTAGCGTGATCAAACTGGTTTGTATATTACAGCTGGTATCGTGATCAAGCTGTATGAATAATGCATGCACAATCACAGTGATGCTCAGTATAATAGTGTACAGGTGGTGAAATGCATATCTGCTGCATGCACTCAGTATATACTCATGACAGTGTATACTGCAAGTATATGTGTGTGTGTTGCTGCAGGTATTATTATCTCCACACACTCGACTTTTTGCACACACTATGTTGCTGCTGAGTATTCAATGATCTGTCATGTTGAGTGTGTGTGTGTGTAAGCTATCACACAGCATTTATGCAGTCCACACTCATGATTGTAAGTTGGTATAATCTGACAGTGAATAGAGTATAGTATCTCAGCAAACATCAGAGTATATATGGCATGGTGCAGTATATTGTCATCATGCGTCCGTTCAGGATAATCCCGGATAGTATACATATATGCTGTCAGGACATCGTGACGCGCGCTGATGATGAATCAAAAGATTATTGCAAGTATCTATATTGACGGTATGTTGATGAAACTTCGCATACTGACATCGTCATCAAAAAATTGCAAAATAATCATCGCGTACAGTGAGCGATTTGCTGCGATCATGAAAATCGTAATGGTGCGCGCTGATGATTTTTGAGTACATCTCGTCGCAGTATGTCTAGCACATGATACGAGAGCTAGTTTTTCGCGCGGATAATGATTCCGCTGATGATTTCTGCGTCCGCGTCTCATTTGCGAATTTTTTAACAGCTGCGAATCATATATGCGCGTACATCTTATCGCTGCGCGCATGTATGCCGTATGCACACCTTGTCGCGCAGTATAGGTGACGCTTATCTGCTGTATGCGACCTGCGAATGCGAATGTGTCGATATCCTCGCGCACTATCCTCGCTTATACAGCGGTCAATATATGCAGTATATCAATATTCGTGCGATTACGACGCCAGATATTACTTGCGCTCCGCAACCTGCATACACAAAATTTTCGATATCTACGCTGCACTCACACTATGACACGGAACCTGATGTCACCCCTTTGGAGTATGCCGCCGGTAGTCGATATGTCCCAACCATCACTGTCATCCTCGCTGCCTGCATCAGGTAGGATCTCTTTGCGCTGCAATTAACGTCAACAGCGTTGCCAATCACTTGAGGAACGCCGACTACCTCACAGATGGCCTTGCCACACTAATCTGCTACACACACCTCGGTGACACTCACAGTGCACACGCTTGCGACTGTGGGCGAATCTAAATTTAGTTTTAGATATGTGTGGCGACAGAACACTTGATAGAACGAGCATGCAAGGATCTAACCGTGAACTTAGCGCAATGCTTATTACGTCAGTAGTAAGGTGTACATATATACATACACAAGTTATGCCTGCCTGCCTCTGAAACCTGCTCGTACGTTCACCTGAAACCTGCTGTTTCACCGGCTCGTTTTCACCTCGTTTCGAACGGCAAGGGAATGTAACAACCGTATGGATAATAAGGCTCAACAAAGCCTGATTGAACAACTTCTTTCTAGACGTTATGTAAGCCATTTCACTAAATATTTAACAATCAGAATTCGAGCATGAAATATGGAAAGTCATCCAAAGCACACAGCAAAATGATTTAATATCTAAATCTATCCTGTAGACCGGTATCATTTCCGAAAAGTACAAAAACAAGAAAACCACCTTGCTGATGGCAAAGAAGGTTAGTAAGATAGTAGGATACGAATCCTCGGAAAACCCTGGATCGCCAAGAAATGGCCACCAGCCCGAGTCGGGTGTTTTCGCTTTCAATCAAATCTTAAAAAGCTTCAACCCCTCTATTGGGTGAAGAGTTCCTGCATCTCCTGCCTGTCCATCATATCCGGCTGAGGCTGCTCGGAAAACGTATTTCTTTTCCGAAACACATGAAAAGTCCATCTTCTGGGAGCACCGACTGGCAGGGTGGAAGGCCGTGTGCCGAACCGGTCCGCCGCGGACATGGCATTTGTAGCTGTCACAGCTCCCGCAGCCCCACAACCGTTCGATCAAACCACATCCTCACTTGCCAGCATTGCTTACCCTTTCAAGCTCGCCAGCTTGATCAACAATTGATAAGAAAGGTCAAGCGCACGTCAAGTCTCACATCTCCTGTGGCAGCACACATGCAAAGCGGGAGCATAGAGGGAGCGCCGTTTCGCATTTCTAGCGACGCAGTGCGCTGAGTAACCAATCAAAGGCGGGGGAGCTCCCGGAGCGCCAATTCGCATTTATAGCGACGCACGAGATAGTCACTTTTCAGCATGCCGAATTGCCAATCAATGAGCTGAGACACTTAAGAATACAGATTGCTATTACACGCCGATTCCCAGAGCCCCCCTAGCTACAGAAGGGGGGAAGGGATGGGAAGAGTCTCACGCAAGGTTTTGCTGAAATTGCTTGCTCGCCGACGAATCATACCCTCCTCGGTCTGTTCGATGATCGGCTCACTGGCTAGTGGATCAGATTTCTGGTCCTGCAACTCGAACCCTCTCCTCGCAAGCAACACGTTACAAACCCTCTCTCTCCAAGTTCAACACCTATTACAAAACCCAAACCTCTCCTCTCCCTCGCAAGCAACACGTTACCACCTCTCTCTCCTCGCAAGCAACAGGTTACAAACCTTCTCCTCTCCTGCCAAGCAGCCACGTGCCACACCCCCTCTCCTCACACGCAACAGTTACAAACCCTCTCCCCGAAAGCAACACGTACGAACCCTCTCCTCACACACAACACGTTACGAGCCCTCTCTCCGCAAGCAACACGTCACAAACCCTCTCTCCGCAAGCAAAACGTTACAAACCCTCTGTTCGCACGCAACACGTTATAAACCCTCTCCTCTCCTCGCAAGCAACACGTTACAAACCCTCTCCTCTCCTCGCAAGCAACTTCACAACCGCGGAATGGGTTAGGCCCTGGTTGCAGGCGCAATACATACGGCTGCAAGGAGATCCATCCGACGACAGCGCACGTATGGCCTTGGTGTTCACCTTTTGTTTATACCCTCCACGACACCGGGGGACGCCGGGAAGAGCGCTGCCCAACGCTGGTGTGCTTACCTTTGCGAAGATGTAGCACATGGACTTGAAGTCTTGCAGGAATTGCCCGAAAAATCCCGATAAGCGGGCTTCCTCCTCCTCTGCAACATCCACGTTCGCCTTGCGCACCAGGGTAATCTGACACGTCCACGTCGCCCATCCCACCCCTCGCAATGGTTTCACATCCAAGCAAGAGTCATCGACGATTCGTACATCCAAGCAAGAGTCATCGATGATTCGTACATCCAAGCAAGAGTCATCGATGATTCGTACATCCAAGCAAGAGTCATCGATGATTCGTACATCCAAGCAAGAGTCATCGATGATTCGTACATCCAAGCAA
>LGRX02034333.1:0-75208 GCA_001247695.2 Cymbomonas tetramitiformis | reverse complement strand
CGATAGCGAGTTGGCAGCCTGCTAGGTTTACTCCTGGCGGAATCAACAACCATTCGGTTGAGCAGTGTGATTAGCAAGTACAAAACCCGAACTCGATCCTTTTCTGATACAGATGTACCCAGGTGATGCAAGGAGATGCCAGGGCGGAAGAAGCACGCTTACTTCCATTTCACAACCCGCTGTTCCTTGCGAAATGATCGTCGCATAGGTGGTGCGCCTTCTGATGACAATTGCAGTGATGAAGTAACCTGCTGATGGCACGCCGAACATGCACAAGTTGTCTATAACGAATGCATGTAAATCGTCCCGGAATTGGGTATAACTGTGGCATGTGCGCAGGACAGAAGGACTGGTTTAACTGGACAGCGGTGTCGTTCACGGAGGAGGAGGTGGAACAAATGGTGCAGCGATCCGCAAGCACCCGCACCACCATACGACGCACAATGCGCGCGCAGCTGAAACTCGTAGAAGCATGTCGAGGCCCTCCCTCGGCTGCCGAAAAGAACCTTCTGGGAATAATCGATGCATGGCTTACGGACCATGGGGGACGCATGGACACGAGGTATCGTGTGACTTCCCTACCATCAACAGGACCTACCCTACACGATGTTGAACCATCCGTGTTCACAAGCATGACTTTCCCGGACAGCGGCATGCACGGTGTACATGGAGTCCCTTCCGAGGTGAAGATTCAACTCGACGAGGGTGTGGTGCAAGGTGACCCCGTGTCTACACTGGACTATCTGGACTCAGATGAGGAGGATGACGATGTGCAGAAATTGCTTGCTGCAGCGGCGGACGCCCCTGAGCCGGAGGCGGATGTCACGAAAAGCACATTTCTGCAGGTATTTGCCACGTCACCCATCGATATGCCACCCATCGGGGAATGCCTAGAAATCTGCTAGCGCTCTCTTGTTTCCTTTGCGCGGGTTGGTATCTTTGTTTGTCATGGATTGCCACATTTATAGCAGACTCTCTCCAAAATACTGACGACGGTCTGGCTTGCTGGCTGGATTTACTTGCCATTGGATGTAGATATTTAGCCAGCACAACTGCGAGGAAGAAGATCTGTGGAACGAGGCCGGCTCGAACCTGGAGGAATTCCTGCCTACGAAATCGGACGTGAACGACGTCGTACCTGACCAGGAGGAGTGGGACACAGATATGGCGCCAGGCGACCCGTTATTCGTGGGGGATACCGACGCCGACCACTTGACGGTGGGCGAGGCGGTTTGCTACTTCATGGAGCTGCGAAGGGCGCAACATTGGTCGAGGCCTGCATTCGACAGGCTTTTGAAGGTTTTGATCATGCTCATGGGGGGGCCTGGAAAGTGCAATCTTCCGTCAAGTCTATATAGAATGAGGAAGTTTCTGAAGACCGGGTCACACATGGACCACGCCGTGCATGTATGCGTGAATTGGTGCCGACATTACCCCCCTGGCGACGACCGAAGCTCATGGGACAAGAACCAGACCTGTGACACAATACTGGAAACCAACTCCGACGGTGCGCCGGTGCGCACGTGTAAGGAGAAACGGTTCGAGGTCATACGTACCAGCGATGGTCGAGATGAGCTCCGTCCACGGGATTGGTTTTACTACTTCGCGCCGCAGCGTACTATAAAACGTTGGATGCGTAACCCGGAGTTTTGCAAGCAACGGGCCCGGCGGGATGCTCGAACAGGACTTGACTTCTGGACGGCAGCGCTGGCCGAACGTATTGATCAGGCCGTCGGAGGTGCCTTGCTTTCGCCGTCAGCGAGTACACCTGTAGAGCCGCCTCCAGAGGGGGTGATCCTGGTGTGGAATACGCGGAGCACCGCTCGATGATACTCTCTCCCGGCGCGGATGACGCCCAAGTATGGAACTCGGACATCGGGTGCGATGGCGACGCCATCACCCTCGATTTCCCAGCTTTCGTTGTATTTGTGGCAGCACGGATGCTGCGACCTGAATGGATGTGTTTATTCTTTTTCTGGATATAGTATAACAACTGTTTTCTTTGTGACCAGGTCATATTCCATGGGTGCTGGCGTGATAAAGTGCGAGGATCTGCACATCTTGGTACGCATTGGAAATGAAGGGCCTGCTGTGATGCGAATGCTGTTTTGTAAATCAATACCAATTGCGTACGGTGGATCAACGCGATGTGGGATGGGTGTCGCAATGGATGTGTTGCAGTTTCGTCAACGTGATATGTGGCATCGGGTTCTGTGGCTTACACGCGGTCCCCGGCAAAAGGAGAAGAACCCCCTGGTGATATGGGCACTATTTGAAGCCGAGTTGCTACGCCTAATGCACGGGTTTGAGGTGTACGACAGTTTCCTGGAGAGAACTTACAAACTTAAAGTATTCTTGGGAATGGTGCACGCGGATTCGGTGATGCGGATCACAATGGGGCGGTTTATGGGAGTCGGTAGCTACCGGGCTGATGCCTACAGTCTGTTCGAAGGGACGAGCGGTCCCGGCGGGAAGGGAATGTATTTCAAGGGGTATGCCAAGCCGGTGAAGCTAACAATGACAACGGTGCAGGGGAAATCCGAGGTGTATGCGGACGAAGAGCTCCTCATGCTTTCTAAAGACGGGCATGCTGGGTTGGTATCTAGAACCGATGGAGGGGAAGCCCCGAAAATGACTGGACGGCATGGGCGCGGTGCGCTCGAGTTGATCCCGTACTTTGATCCCATGCTTCAATACGCAGTCCCCTTCGGGCACTGCGTGTTATACGGGCTGGCGAAGAGATTCTGGAAGCTATTATTGGGCAAAGTGCCAGGGGTACCCGACGCGACCTTCAGTTTGCCCAAGACGATTCTGGACGAAATGCAAGCCCGGGCGAAGCTCGTGAAGCCTCCACACGACGTCATCCGCAAGTACAACGACATTGTGCATTATTTCGGTGAGAGGCTTGTCAGGGATGTGCGCTACGCACATCGCAAACCATGCATTAGTTGACGTTGCCATGAGTGCCACGCCTCGGAGACCTGTAGTGTGTATAATGGGACATACTACATCGCCCAGTTGGATGGTTGGTTGTGTGGCAGGCATGTACACAATGGAGGACGTCCTGAACTGGATCATCTACTACAGCCCTCTGGTGATTGGTGATCAACTCGCCAAGTGGAATATGGTGATGGAGGACGCTTGGCAGCAGCTGCGCAGAGCTGTGCTTCACTATGTGCGAGCTTCGGGAACTCACGCGGGGTGGAGTACTGCCGAGGTGGAAGGAGCTAGAGCGGCAGCACGCGATCACCTCCGAGTGCATGCAAACATCATGGAAAACACAGGTATATTGAAACTTCTCACATACAACATGAGGCTGGCAGTGGTGTATCTGTTTCGGCAAGAACACTATTTGGGCGAGGTCGGTGCAGCCATGGAGCTGTGGGTGGAGCGTGCCATTCAGCGTCTGAAGGGAGTGGTTAAGGATACCAAGGTGAAACAAAAGCCAGTGGAGGCTATCGTGAACGCTATTTGTGACGAAGATGCCCTACAGGACTACCGCTTCAGAAACCCGAATATGCGCAGCATGGATGTCTTGGCGGAGAAGTTGTTTCCCAAACCCACCGTCAGAGCTGCCACGGATCCAGCGGCAAAACAGGACGAGGCGCCCTGCTATTTTCTGGGCACAGGGAGGAAAATATTGCCCACTACTCTCCCATGCAACCTGCGGCTGCAACTTGATCGCCTGTTGGCAAGTTGTGCGCAGGCATCGCCTGGGGAATGTGACATCACGGTGTACCTCAGGATGTCCCTCAACACAGAGGTGGTGCATTCTTCCCAGTACATGCGAGCCACGAAGCGAATCTCACACCACGTCTCCCTCACTGGTACCGTCAGTGGTTTCGGCGAGCTAGGTCTACCACCAGGCTACCCTTACGCACAAATCCTCGCGTATTACCTTGTGACAAACTCTGCAACACAGCAGGTGGTGTGTCGCCTGGCACGGGTCGTTGCGTACAGAGAAATCCAAGACGAGTACCGTACAAAGCAAGGGGTAACAGTGGTGGACAAGGAGGATTGTGTAGAGCTCATCGTACCATGTGCCGCCATCCTCACCAAGGCCATGTTTCAAGATCTCCCTGGCAGTACACACTGCCACGTCATGCACCTATTTCATCAAGTACGCACGGGCTGTTACTAATGAGACCACCCGATTCACTTTACCTAGCGCGGCACGCGTGTCGTGCATCGGCTTCCAGCATCGCCTGACCCAGCTAGAGAGCATTGATTGGCTGAACCATGGCTGAACTGCTGAACAATAGCCTAATACTTGTATGCGGCGTGGACCTGTGTAGGACTTTCTCATACTGTATTTATGGACCAATGGCTTCCCTAAACATCTAGCCAATTGTAATACACTGTGCCTAGGGTTTCCCCAACATTGGACCAATAAAATAGCAGCATATTAGGTTTCCCTACACATCTAGCCAATAGAAAAGCATAGTGCCTACGGTTTCCTAAACAATGGACCAATAACATAGCTGCATGTTAGGTTTTCCTAAACATCTAGCCAATAGCAAAGCACAGTGCATAGGGTTTCCTAAACATTGGGCCAATAACATAGCTGCATATTAGGTTTCCCTACACATCTAGCCAATAGCAAAGCACAGTGCATAGGGTTTCCTAAACATTGGACCAATAACATAGCTGCATATTAGGTTTTCGTGAACTTCTAGCCAATAGCAAAGCACAATACCTAGGGTTTCCTAAACATCGGGCCAATAAAATAGCAGCATATTAGGTTTTCCTAAACATCGGGCCAATAAAATAGCAACATATTAGGTTTTCCTAAACATCTAGCCAATAGCAAAGCACGATGCCTAGGGTTTCCTAAACATTGGACCAATAACATAGCTGCGTATTTAAATGTGTCATCGGTTTATATTGTGTCATTTTCCTAACTTTTGAATTATACCAAGTTTATATATACTCTCGTCCAATCACTAATTACCCAACTTTAGGAAACCCAATGTTAACATACAGTACGAGTTTATACTTAAGTATGTGTTCATATGACATGTTTAGGAGATTTTTAGGAGATTTTTAGGAGATTCTTAGGAATATTTAGGAATACTTAGGAGATTAGTTGTTAGAGTGAATCTATGGCTTAAAATAATAATTCAAAACATGAACAACGAAATGAGTAATAATGCCATCTCGGGCTTCCCCTTATCACACTATGCAACCTACAGTCACACAAAAGACAAACGCTTTAACTGGTTCAGGCGTACAGGTCACATTATGGCAAAACTTGGATACGCTATCGACTCTAAAAATTACCCTGAAAATGAAGCAGGTGTAACCACATTAGTCACCACCCTTCCCAGACAACTCTACATGTCGAGGAATGTTACCTCCGCAATTCAAAAATATAACCTTAAGCACACAGGTTCCTTTCTGACTCCCTGCGGTGGAATGTTAAAAAATTGGCAAGAAAGCAAAGGCTTTTTCAGGCTGAACGGTAATAGACCCCCTGGATGGCTAACTGCAATCGAAAAGGAAATGCTACAAAACCCCGCAGATTCGGACCCACAGGCCAGATATGTCAAAAAAACAATATAGAGACAACATAGTACCCCCGGACACGGGCGAGTTTCATTGGAAAGGAAATGGTGACCGAGATTCCATCTCTCTTATCCACATCACCAATATTGACTTAGAGGCCGGCACGTAGCACGGCTAGGTGGGCCCGGATTGCATAATCGATGAAAATGACATTTAGAAGTCGCAAGAAGTTTCAAGAAGTACTTAGTGGTTAAAAGAAATCATCTAGAGGCAATATTTTATATTTTTGATAATTGTAGTGGCCACAGGGCTGCTTACAGGTCGCGGACGGGCTGCCGTACATACATTGCATATCTTGCGGGCGCGTGAGATATGCAAATGATACGGGGAAGTTATTAGAAGTTGTGAGAAGTATCTAGAAGTCATCCGTAGGCAATGAGAAGCAAAATTTCACATCGGGACATATTCACGGGGTGCTGGGGAGCTAATTTCGTCTGTAAAATGGCTGCAAAGCAGAAATTGCATATCTTGCGGGCGCGTGAGATGTGCAAATGATACGGGGAAGTTATTAGAAGTTGTGAGAAGTATCTAGAAGTTATTACTAGGCATCGAGAAGTGATATTTCACATCGGGTCACATTCGCGGGGCGTTGGGGAGCTAATTTCGTCTGTAAACTGACTGCAAAACAGAAAATGCATGTCTCGTGGGCGCGTGAGATATGCAAATGATACGGTGAAGTTATTACAAGTTGTGAGAAGTATCTAGAAGTTATTATTAGGCATCGAGAAGTGATATTTCACATCGGGTCACATTCGCGGGGCGTTGGGGAGCTAATTTCGTCTGTAAGCTGACTGCAAAACAGAAAATGCATGTCTCGTGGGCGCGTGAGATATGCAAATGATACGGTGAAGTTATTACAAGTTGTGAGAAGTATCTAGAAGTTATTACTAGGCATCGAGAAATGATATTTCACATCGGGTCACATTCACGGGGCGTTGGGGGCTAATTTCGTCTGTAAACTGACTACAACATACTTTTACTTTGCCCTAATGATACGCATATTATTTGCAGTTGCAGGAGTCATGGGGCACTAGCCGTTGCCGGGTGGCGGGTGCTCAAATTCAAAGGTGGCTCAAATTCTGCAACTCCTCTATGGAGACGCCCGAGGCCCTACCCAAGTCCGAGGTATTCAATGGCTGGGTCTGCTGGAGTTGCTGGAGTTGCTGGAGCTGCTGGAGCTGTTGGAGCTGCTGGAGCTGCTGGAGCTGCTGGAGCTGTCGGGCCTGTGGTTGCTGAAGGAGCATGGGCTGGGACTGCTGCAGAAGGGGTTGCAGCTGCTGGGTCTGCTGGAGCTGCTGGAGCTGCTGCAACTGCTGGAGCTGCTGGAGCTGTTGGAGCTGCTGGAGCTGTTGCAACTGCTGGGGCTGCTGGAGCTGCTGGAGCTGTTGCAACTGCTGGGGCTGCTGGAGCTGCTGGAGCTGCAAGGGCTGCTGGAGCTGCTGGAGCTGTTGCAACTGCAGGGGCTGCTGGAGCTGCTGGAGCTGTTGCAACTGCTGGGGCTGCTGGAGCTGCTGGAGCTGTTGCAACTGCTGGGGCTGCTGAAGCTGCTGGAGCTGCTGCAGCTGCTGGAGCTGCTGGAGCTGTTGCAACTGCTGCGTCTGGGGTTGTTGCAGCAACAAGGGCTGGGGTTGCAGCGGTTGGAAGGCTTGCTGCAACAAGGGAGGCTGGGACGCTTCCTGTCCTACTTGCAGCATCGGCACCGCCTGAGGCACCGCCTGAGGTTGCTGCTGAGGGCTTTGCTGCTGGGGGGGGAGGGTTGGTGGTGCCTCCGCTGTCGGCGCGCTGGGCGCATCTTCCCCTGGGCTTGCCATGAAGTCCGCCACTTGGCGCTCCAAGGCCCGCTGCTGGCGTTCCTCAGACAGCTTCAGCTGCTGGGTGAAGTGCGCCTCCTGCTGCTTCAGCATCTTCTGGCTCGCCTCCTCCTGCCTCGCTAACACCGCCGTTAGCTCCTCCACCGTGATTCCCCTCACCGGTGGGGCCGCCTCGGTAACCTCCGACAGAGCGACAAGCGGTTGAGGGGGGGCCACCGTGCGGGCTGACGGCGCCGGCGCCGCGCCCCTCGTTGACGCACGCCCCGAGGCCGGCATGCTTCCGCTGCCAGCAGAGGATCTCCCCCTTTTTTGACCCTTTGCTGAAGTTTGCGGGTCACCGCCACCCGAGCTCAAGCCCCTACCAACCTTAGCCGGCTGCCGTATCCGCGGGAGGCTCGACCTCTCCGCCGGGTTTCCCTGGGAGTTGGCTCCCGCGAGTTGGCTCCTCAGCTTCTTCCTCGGTGGGGTGCCGGCGGTATCCACGTCCTCGCCCTCGTCCACCGCCGGGACGGCAATCGCCGACGCACCACCCTGCGGCTCTGCATTCGCACCCCCTCCCCGCGGCACGTCCACGAAGACGTAGTCATCTTGCGTGTAGTACGGCGACGAGAAGATGTCACCCTGAAGATCCTTTGCCGTCAATTGCCTCACGATCGGAGGCAAAGAGACACCTGTGAAGAGCCCACAATCGGACGTCGAGCTTGTCAAAAAGAAATTGGGGGCTACCACTTAGACAAAAGCAATTTCACCGCAAGCATGCTCAGCACCCCCGCAAGAGTACCGATTCACACAAACAAAGAGAATGCCGTACCGTTCTCCAAGCCGTAGTGCTTGTGCAGCTTGATGAGCTTCGGGAAGAAGATTCTCGCGCACTCGTACACAAGGTCCGACCCCTCTTCAGTCTTGAAGTGGGCGGCACCACGGGTCTTATCCGTGCTCCCCTGGTTGAGCCGGTTCATCCTGAAGATGTGCGTAAGGTGCGGGGTGGCGTATCTGCCGTGGATTGGCCCACCGCATATGGTGAACCACCCACGGTCTTTCACGTGCAAGATCGTCCCCGCAATATACGCGCCCTTGTATGCTTGCCCTTGGTGATACACGACGGATCCCCTCTCGAAACGCCCCTTGGACTTTTCCGTGTACCCCTCCTTCCCATGCACCCCATCCCCCGCCACGTACACCACCGGTGCTAACTGCGGCAGATCACGGTGATGCACCCAACGGGGATACATAGCAACACGTTGCTCCAACGTGGCCTTCGCCCACCCCGGCCAATCCGCGGCAGCGGGCGCCTTCACGACCACCTCCGCCGGTGCGGGCTCTCCCGCCGCGGGACCCTCTGCGATTGCGGCATCCTCCACGACCACCTCCGCAGGTGCGGGCTCTCCCGCCGCGGGGCTCCCCGTGATTGGGGGCGGAGCCAACACCACCTCCGCCGGTGCGGGCTTTCCCGCCGCGGGACCCTTTGCGATTGCGGCATCCTCCACGACCACCTCCGCAGGTGCGGGCTCTCCCGCCGCGGGGCTCCCCGTGATTGGGGGCGGAGCCAACACCACCTCCGCCGGTGCGGGCTTTCCCGCCGCG
The DNA here is from genome assembly GCA_001247695.2 of Cymbomonas tetramitiformis. Classification (NCBI taxonomy): domain Eukaryota; kingdom Viridiplantae; phylum Chlorophyta; class Pyramimonadophyceae; order Pyramimonadales; family Pyramimonadaceae; genus Cymbomonas; species Cymbomonas tetramitiformis. The sequence continues at coordinate 66,248 of LGRX02034333.1, read as the reverse complement.
GGACCCTTTGCGATTGCGGCATCCTCCACGACCACCTCCGCAGGTGCGGGCTCTCCCGCCGCGGGGCTCCCCGTAGTTGGGGGCGGAGCCAACGCCACCTCCGCCGGTGCGGGCTCTTCCGCCGCGGGACCCTTTGCGATTGCGGCATCCTCCACGACCACCTCCGCAGGTGCGGGCTCTCCCGCCGCGGGGCTCCCCGTGATTGGGGGCGGAGCCAACGCCACCTCCGCCGGTGCGGGCTCTTCCGCCGCGAGAACCTCCGTGCTCGTGGGGGCGGGAGCGTCCGCGGGTTGCTCCGCTCCCGACGGCGCTTCCACATCCCCCTCACCAACCACGGGGGGTGTGGCCGCTTGAAGGGGCGGTGGCCATTGCTTGAGCGCGCCTTCCAGCAGCAGGGCGCCTACTTTTGAGAGCTTCGGCGCGTCCTTCTCCGCTTGCGAGGCTGGGTAGACCGTGCGCTTCGCCATGCACTCCGGTCTACCACAGTTGTTCGGCTCTTCAATGCCTTTGGCTAAAAGGCACACGTTGTGGTAGCTCGCACCGCAGTGCGAGCACTTGTGTACTCCACGTCCATCGTCTTCCTGGCAGATGAAGCAGCAGACTTCAGGTGCTGGCGGAGGGGGTGAGGGCGGAGGAGGCACGTCGAGCCCGCCTAATTCATACCACACCAAAACCATGCGCGTTTACACAAGCAGGGTTTCGGGCATTATCCATACGCATGACTATAGGCTCTACCAACATGTGATTCGAAAAGGTGCTCACCATCTTCTTGCCCTGTATAGCATCTATCGTATGCTATTGTCAGGGCATGATCGAAAGCATTCCAATCTAATGCTTTCCTCACGGCGGTCTTCGGACCTGGCAGCTCCCCCAGTCGTTTCGTCGCCTCCGTGTCGTGCATGTTCACGACAGGGGGCTCCGATCTTCCTCCGCCAGGCTCCTCCACGCATTCCTCGCGACCGCAGTTGAACAAATCTCTCTTTAGGCCTCTTGCCTCTTGACACTTAGGGTGGTAGCGAATCCCGCACACCTTGCATCGCGTAACGAAAGCCCCCTTTTGACAATAGCAGCACCTATCTTCTGCCAGTACCTCTTTGCATTCGCCACACTGCACCCCCGGATACTGTTTATTCGCACAGCTAAAGTGAAAGCTCCTATTGCAAACCCTACAAGTCTGCTGGGGAATTAGTTTACTGTCGCATCCAACGACATGGCAGCGGTGGTATTCAGGGGCGTTTCGGGACACTCTCGACCCACGGGTTCTGGCGGGCGCGCTTTTTCCGCCTCGGTTTCTTGAGGTCATTGCAGTTTCCGAAGTGCTAGCTCTAAGAAGTGTTCTTCAAGAATGGCTTCCGCTCGCTTGCACCAACTGGGGCGCTGAGACGCAGTAACTGTGCATGCATGTGTGACGTCAGCTCAGTATAAATCGAGGACAAAACCGCCCAAGCATTTCTCGTACGTCGATGGATCCGGGATCGGATCCGACATACGAGAAAAGTTCATGCACGTTTGACGTCAGCTCAGTATAAATCGAGGACAAAACCGCCCAAGCATTTCTCGTACGTCGATGGATCGAGGATCGGATCCGACATACGAGAAAAGTTCATGCACGTGTGACGTCAGCTCAGTATAAATCGAGGACAAAACCGCCCAAGCATTTCTCGTACGTCGATGGATCTGGGATCGGATCCGACATACGAGAAAAGTTTATGCACGTTTGACGTCAGCTCAGTATAAATCGAGGACAAAACCGCCCAAGCATTTCTCGTACGTCGATGGATCTGGGATCGGATCCGACATACGAGAAAAGTGTATGCACGTTTGACGTCAGCTTATTATAAATCGAGGACAAAACCGCCCAAGCATTTCTCGTACGTCGATGGATCTGGGATCGGATCCGACATACGAGAAAAGTGTATGCACGTTTGACGTCAGCTTATTATAAATCGAGGACAAAACCGCCCAAGCATTTCTCGTACGTCGATGGATCTGGGATCGGATCCGACATACGAGAAATGTTCATGCACGTGTCACGTCAGCTCAGTATGAATCGAGGACAAAACCGCCCAAGCATTTCGTGGAAGTAAGTATGTGAAAATGCTTGCAGAGAAAGACAAACTTGTATATATTACTATGGATATGCATACGCGATATGTCTTGGAATCGGAGCAAACGGTGTAGGAGGGCGCGAATATGGGTGGCAGCACGAAACGGCGCCCCAATCCCACAAGCTTTAACGGTATGAATATCTACACCCCGAAACGTGTGTACAAAAGACATGTGATTGTGCTGCTGTGAGACTTCGCGTCAAGGAAGGGTTTACGTGTGTCTTACTAGATTGTTTGGTGACAGGGACGCATATCGGGGAAGGGTTATTGAACGTCACGCTCGTGCGGGATCAACGATCGTGGCTATTTGGGGTGTTATGTACGACTCTCCACATTACGCTGCTTGCAGTGAGCGTTTTTTTGGCGTTGTGTGGCTCCGACGCTGCCTACAATCCGGGACCGAATTGGGATATTCCTCCCGTTCTTATAGACTTGTTACCCCTTCTCGTAGAGGTTGGAGATTCCGCTCGCATTATACCTCTTGGAGTGTGGCCCCTGAAAGATGATGATATGGATACGCTTGAGACGTTGGTGGGGAAGATAGATTTGTTGTGCGAGGCCTGGACATCAGCAAAAGGACAAGGTGATGTTAATCACGCTCACTCAGAGGAGGTTTGTGACGATGTGGAAATGTCAGACGAGTTGGAAGGTGGGCATGAGGAAACTTACGAACGTCCTAGAGGTCAATTGCCGCAAGTAAGTGACGGTTTTGAGGAGTTGACGCGCGGGAATAAGGGTTGGTGGGTCGAGAAGATGCGAACGGCATTTGGGAGAAGCCCTCACCGCATTGCGGGTGCGGTGAGGGCGTATATCGAGTCCCTTCCGGCGGGCTTGAGTTCGAAGGTGCACAAGGAGTGCAATGCGGCATTGGTGTCGTTAGGTGACCGGCGCGAGGAGACAGTGAAGAATTGTGTTGTGGCGAATTTGAGGGACGCGTTATCACGCTTAGCACGACGAAACACACGTGCGAACGTTAGTCTAACGAGGGGGATAGCGGCTGCGGCATTTGGGAGCAACTTGGCCGAGGATAACTTGGTGCGTACGGCTTGCACGATGCTTGGTGTGCATCAACGCGTTGGAACGCTTGGGGTGGTCGGAAATTCAAACTTGAGGGAGGGGGCACACATGGGAACTGAGGAGAGAGGGCGTCGTGGCCTTTGGGAGGGCGTGATGCTTGCGGAACGGAGATTGTCTACCCGATGCTTGACAATGGCGACTTGTGCTCTTATTAGAGCTTTTTGGTTGCACCCGGACAACACTCGAGTTAGTCCTTGCAAAAAGGACGTCGTGTTGGCACGTGACCCCAACACCGGTGCTTTGAGAACACCGAGGGAGTTCGTGAGCAAACATTGGTTGGAAGCCTCTCAACTAGTAATATATAGGAGGTTTCAAGCCAAGTACCCCGCTCTCAAGATTGGGCAACGTTCCTTTGAGAAGCAAGGGGTGTGCAAGCCGCACAATGTTGTGCGGCTGCGAAGGAAGGACAACATATCTTGTTGTTGTAGGTACCACGAAGACATGAGAATGGTCCTTGAGGGCTTTGACAAGGCCCGAGAGGCGGTGCATTCACCATGTGCGTGCACTTCGGCGACATGTTGCCCACGGGTTCGAAGGACACCTGAGCATAGGCGAAAGGCGGTGGGGAACACGGGAATGGTTTGCACTATTGCAAAGGCGGGGAGGTCGACATCAACTTTCGCCGAGAGCTTGTTGTGTCCGCGGGTGGGGGATAAGCATGCCATGGAGTGCTTGAGAGGGAGGTGCGAGAAGTGTGGCGGCTTGGCCAACTTCAAAGTGTGTGACAGTGAGGTGCAGCATGAGGCGCAAGTGCCGTGGTCTTGTTACGAGACTTGCGGCACAGGACAGATGGACGAGGATGGTAAGGAGATTCGGCGACTGCAGTTTGTGCAGAAGAAGACGAAGCTGGCCGCCTTGATCGCCAAGTTGCAGGCGCTGTTGCTGGGGCACGAGCCGGGGGCTTCGCCAAACTGTCAGTGCAAGGGGAACTTCTTAGTGAATAGCGCGACCGCAGGGCAACCGGAGGCATGGGCGTGGAAGAAGTTGGAAGGCTGCGGGGATTGCGCGTTTCTGCGGCCATATGCATATCACACTTTCATGGCATTACACCAGCAGCGGCAGTTTCAGACGTGCGTCAGGGATTTGCCACTGGGACATGCGGTGTTCTTGTTTGACTTCTCGGAGAATCATTCATTGAACATTCCTCGAGAAGTGCAAAGTCTGCATTGGGTGGTGAAGCAGGCGACCATATTAGTCTGCGTGGTGTGGAGACATGCGTGTATGGCCGTGGATGGGGTGGAATCAACCGCGGAGAACCCAGTGCTGGTGAAGGATTACGTGTACTTGTTGAGCGATGACCGGAAGCACGATCACCGCTTCATTCAGTACATGCGGGAGTTGATCATCAGAGACTACTTCATCGGGAGGGGGATCGCAAAGCCCTTGTTTATCCACGAGTGGGCAGATGGTTGTGCGGGACAAAATAAGTGCGCGGCAGGGTTTGCGGATGTGGCGAATAGCAAATACGAGTGGTCATTAGGTATACCTTGCCAACGGAACTTCTTTGAGACGGCGCATGCCAAGGGGGAGCAGGATGGGGCGGGGGCGCATGTCAAGCACGCAGCGGCGGTGGCGGTCATATCAGAGGGTGACAAGTGGTATGCCCGCATCAATTGCGCTGCAGACCTGCATGCGTTCTGTTGCGAGAGATTGAGCCGACGTGCGGATAGCAGTTACGCCAAGGCAAGAGCGAGCTTCAATCAACGGTTTTTTTACTTGGTACCAGAGGACGCACTGCACGAGGAGGCGGGAGGATTGCATGCGGTGGATCACAATGCTAGTGCAGCATACCAGGCGGTGGATGGGACGCAGCGCTTGCATTCTGTAAGGGGGGGAGGGCGAGGGGAAGTTGATGGTACGTGAGCGTACATGCTATTGTGTGAATTGTTATGCGGAGTGTGTGCGCTCCATTCCGGACTCGGAGGGATGCTTGGAGACGTCCCACGTGGATGCGTGGAGAGATGTGGAGTTGCGGCCGGCTACGGGCGCGGCCGCCGTGAGGATTCGCGGCATGGTGGAGGAGTATGCGGCGGGTGTGAGTGTAGCCGTGCGGCGTGGTAGCATCATGGCGGTGAAGAAGGATCCTACGGACGCATCACATGCCTACTACTTGGTGAAGGCGCTGTCTGGTGTCACGGAGGTCGGCGGGAGGATCCGCCGTGATGACTATAGACAGACATTTGCTCCTGGAGACTCGGTGATTTCGGGGAGATACTTTGAGTGGACGGATCCAAACGTGCGAGATACATACACCTTAGATACTAGCAAGAAGTGCTTGATTCCGTGTGAAGCCGTACTAGCATGTGATGTTCGCCTAGTTAAGAGGGGGGATGTGCACATGCTACCCCTGAGGGAGCATCAGCGGTTGTTGGCACTTTTGTGAGATTCTAGTGTTATGTAGATGTATATATTGTATATATTGTAGATACGGCCATGTTGCGGTGTATATTGTTATGACTTGTACATACTTCGAATAACTTCTCCGTATCACGTGCTACATCTCACGCACCCGCAATATATGCAATTTCTGCTTTGCAGCCCTTTTTACAGACGAAATTAGCTCCCCAGCACCCCGTGAATATGACCCGATGTGAAATTTCGCTTCTCATTGCCTAGGTATGACCTCTAAATACTTCTCACAACTTCTAATAACTTCACCGTATCACGTGCAACATCTCACGCGCCCACGAGACATGCATTTTCTGTTTTGCAGTCAGTTTACAGACGAAATTAGCCCCCAACGCCCCGTGAATGTGACCCGATGTGAAATATCACTTCTCGATGCCTAGTAATAACTTCTAGATACTTCTCACAACTTCTAATAACTTCACCGTATCATTTGCATATCTCACGCGCCCACGAGACATGCATTTTCTGTTTTGCAGTCAGTTTACAGACGAAATTAGCTCCCCAACGCCCCGCGAATGTGACCCGATGTGAAATATCACTTCTTGATGCCTAGTAATAACTTCTAGATACTTCTCACAACTTCTAATAACTTCACCGTATCATTTGCATATCTCACGCGCCCACGAGACATGCATTTTCTGTTTTGCAGTCAGTTTACAGACGAAATTAGCTCCCCAGCACCCCGTGAATATGTCCCGATGTGAAATATCACTGCTCGATGCCTAGTAATAACTTCTAGATACTTCTCACAACTTCTAATAACTTCACCGTATCATTTGCATATCTCACGCGCCCACGAGACATGCATATCCTGCTCCGCGGCCCATCTGCGACTTGTATAGCAGCCCTGTGGCCACAATAATTATCGAAAATGCAAAATATTGCATTCGGGTGATTTCTTATAACTTCTAACATGTTCTTGAAACTTCTTGCGACTTCTTAATGCCATTTTCATTGATTATGCAATTTATAGTGCAAGCCCGTCCACCTAGCCGTGCTACATGCCGGCCATGTCAATACAATATACAGAATACAGTAACAATGCCGAAAACCCTAATGTCTTTGTCAGAATCGAAGGTACCAACAGTCTTCAATACGACTTTGAATATAGCATCACCAATGACGGCTGCATCCTACTTCCAGCAGGTTCCATTTTCGACTATAATGACCATACGGACCCGCCCTCTTCTGTTCTTGCTAAAGTCAGTGATATTAACTCACACCATGATTACATCTCAGACAGACAGTATGAGACCATTATTGCCAGAATGAAAAACAAAACTGCGGAAGAAGAAAGTGAATACAGCTGCCCTTGCGACTCAGAAGAAGAATCTACCCCCCACGCCGAAGAGAGCAAACAAATGGAAGATTATGATATGGCAAGCGATGGTTCTCTTTTTGCTGGTAAAAAATCAGCATGCAGTGGTGCAGCATATGCCATAAAAAACTTTGACAACGGAATGCCACTTGTTCGGAAGATGAACATTCCCCCCTCGAGAACTTTCGCCGCACCGGGGCTTCTCATCAAGGAAGATATCCAAAACCCTAGTAGCACATCTGCTGAAATTGCGGGACTGCGATTCTTACTCACAGAACAAAAAGAGAAACTCCTCAAATCCATGACTCCAATGGTACATGCCATTGACTCCATGGCTGCAATATCTGCTGTAACAAAGGATGGCAGATCCATGAGCGCCCGGGACAAGTTACGTGAAGCTAATCGCAGAGATGTGCAGGCAGTTCGCCTACTGTTAGAAGAACTTGGCTTCTACAGTGAAGGAGACCACAGTAAAATCATCCTCGAATGGATCAGGGGTCACAATAATGACAAAGTCCATGACAGAGTGGACCGTACTGCTAAAAGAGCCTCATTCAGAGGGGGCTGTTTAGACATCTCCCGCTACGACCCTGCTGAGGAACTGCCCTTCTCTTTATTCTTTTTTGAGGTTCCTATTTTAGGTCATACCCGCAGTCACATTAAAAGAATTCAACGACTATCACACTATCATAATTGGAGAACTCTACAGTCTCAAGGGAAGTACTTGAGGATGCTCAACGAGAATAACACCACCCCCACTAAGGATATTTCCAAAATAACACCTAAAGCTTTCACTGCTTCTAGAAGCAGAGAACTCCTGGGTCTCCAAGCCTCTCCAGCACGTTTATTTAAACTGGGGAAAATCGAAACTGAAAACTGCCCCTACTGCCAACAGAATACAAAATGTACCTTCGAACACATCCAACTTGAATGCACAGGACATAATAATAGTTTGAATAGTCTTAGAACAACCCAAGATAGCGAACTAAGGAGAATCATTGCTGAAGAAATCTCAGAAAAGCCTAAACTACTAAACCCTGGAAAAGGTACCACATACATCAAAACACAACCATCGAAACTTTTTCCACTTGCTGATCTAAGACAGGAAATGAATGAGGAATTATACTTACACGCTCTCCCGGAAGCTAGCATGTACCGTCCATCAAGTTCAAAAAAGAATACCATTGCTGTGACCGCTAAGCCCGAAGTGGACCATGTTACGGGAACAATTAAATATCCCGAACTCCAATATGTCCAAAAGAAAGAGTTTTGGAAACTTTTGGCTTGGCACCGCCTTTCCAACAAAGCAGCACCATGCTCACTTGCGGAGTACTCGAATAGGGCACACGATATTCATGTAGCACTCAATGCATGTAAGTTTGAATCGGGAGATCCTAAAAACTGCTACGCAATCAGAAGAAGCCTCTTAGATATTTTGGTGGATGACAGAAACCTTGACAAAAACGGGTGTGAACTTTTCTCTAACCCACTAAATGCCCACCCTAGAATTCACTCGAGAAGATGCATACCCACCACAAGAATGAAAAAAGCCCTCAGGCCCTTCTGCCATCATGGGAAAATCGGCCTTGATGGTCTCGCTTGGGATGCCTACGTGGACCCGTTAACAGGCATTGGCAGAATCGTTTACGGAAATCCCCCCTTTGATGGGAAGGATAAGGGCAAATCGTCGGCGGTTATGACTACCTTGGAAATGGGACATAAAGCGGCCAACACCGTCCCTGGATTTTCAGGAACATGGATTCTTCCGCTGTCTCTCAAAAACCAAAAAAGATGGTTTGATAAAGGCTTTAAACTTGTTTTCAGATTCCCGCATAACACTATTCCATTTATCCCACATGGTTATTGGACGGGTGACGACCCCTGCGTTCTTCCAGGTGGCGGATGCTATAAGGATGACTTTTCGGATGTCGTTATCATAGCTATAGACAGTGCACCCAGTGATACTCAACCCGCCTTTGATTGGAGGCCTACACAGAAAAAGATTGCCAGATGGTTCCTCAATGTCCTTCCTAAGTCCAGAGTCACGGAGAAGAGGCTAGAATACACAGGAGTCAGCCCTGATATTTGGAATGAAGCTATAAACGAAAGCGACAAAGTACTTCCTTCTTCGCTTTGCCCATGGCCCACTCAAGACCCTCCCTATCATCAGAGTGATGCTGAGCATTATTATGGTGGTCACCATGACACGACAATCACCAACGCAAATTCAAAGCCCTTCATAAGCACCGTGAAATGGCCCACAATACTTACACTCATGGGATACCTCCCTCCTCTTTTTGGTACTGTCCTCAACACGATAGGTGTTCCCCGTGGCAAGATTAAACCTCTCCTTAAAAAACTTTCAAGAATCTGTAGGCAACACACCAAAAATAGGCGAGACGTGTTTCTGTTAAACACCACTACCACCTTAAACACTGACCCGCATACAGTTGACATCTCGAGCAGTGAGACCATGACAGAAACAGAAGCTGTGCAACGATCAAACGACTTTCTTCAAACCCTTCTGCAGTAATTTTCAAAAGTCTTGCAATACAAGATGGTTCCCCGTCCCCTAGGGAGGCCAACCCCCCTCCCTCCCCACCACCCCCCTCTCCCCGCCCACCCGACCCCCTTCCTCAACGTCTCCAAATACCCCCTTAATTCTTCGACTTCCCTCCCCACCGCTCAGATTCAGCCACCCCTCCACTCACCCGGCCATGGCTGCTTCTCCATCTTCTAGAGTTTTTTGCTTAGCACCTAGCTTTTTCTCTAGATGTCACCCTGCTGAAAAGTGGGCTGAGCCCCTTTGTGGGCGCGCTATAGTAGAGGGAGTAGCCCCTGGTGTTTTCATTAGCCTGCTTTGCAGGGATACCGCACTCTCAGGATTTTGTCCCCTTTGCTAGCGTAAATGTTTTATTATTATTATTATTCAGGAATTTTATTTTTGTAAATCGTCGTGGCATTTTCTGTCGAACTATCGCGTCATGTCTCTCGACTGTATTGTCGAGGTAGAGCATCGAGGACTTCCAGAAGTGGCCATGACGGTCATCGATATCGTTCCTGTCTTTCATGAGGCATGACTGCCATCCTGTGCCAATGAAGGATAGGACAAGTCAATTTGCATCCACGTCAATTTGCCCCAATAACTCTATGACGGTCGAGTTTTTTCCGAAAATCGATACCGTTTTTGACTTAGTCGCGTAGACCTCCCACGAGTGCGAGCCACGGGCTGTCACCCCACTATTCTGCCACCACTCTACCCCCACCCCTCCGGGTAATTTTGGGGATGTCCTGTGGTGCATTTGAGTACCTCGCACGCCCTTAGACCTCAAGGGAATCACTCCAGAGCGGCCCATCTGCTCACCCACCCACCACACCGAGGACCCCCTCTGGACCTCTATGACTAACCCCCGAAATTCCTGCAAAAGTTTTGCAGGCTCTTCTCGCCCCCCTTAGCCCCCCGGCGTGCAAATTACCCCAAGGTACCTACTTGACCCCTGTGCACCGAAATATGGCCATTGGGCCTACGCTACAGCTCGCACAATGCAGCCGAATCACTACCCCTGGGCTTCCCTCCAGAATTGGAGGGCAAACCGTCATAGAGATATCGGGGGCCAGTCACCTTTAATTTCAAGGGGTCTACGGCCACCCCAGGGCCCAAGGGGGGTCGATTGGACCTCAGGGAAGAAGGCTTACCGTGAGAGGCCGGCCCGGGGCCGTTTGAAGTCAGCCCGGGCCGGTTGCGGGCCGCTCGATTGTTGGATGCGGGCCGTCTCTCAAGGGTCCCGATTATGAAAATTTCGTGAAAATTGTGCGATTTTTATGATCTTGCCATACTTAAAATTAAAATTTTGCGCCTGCGGCGGACAAATTTGAAGATTGGCCGGGCTGGCCGAAAGTGGGCCAGTGAAAAAATCAAATGCGGGCCGCTTCGAAAAAAGAAAGCCTTCTTCTCTGTTGGACCTCCACAGGGCTTAGTAGATAAGTTGTGATGATTTCCTACCGGGGATGCCGATTTTGAAGTTGGGTCGATATCTCTATGACGGTCGAGTTTTTTTCCCGAAAATCGACACCGTTTTTGACTTAGTCGCGTAGACCTCCCACGAGTGCGAGCCACGGGCTGTCACCCCACTATTCTGCCACCACTCTACCCCCCACCCCTCCGGGTAATCTTGGGGATGTCCTGTGGTGCATTTGAGTACCTCGCACGCCCTTAGACCTCAAGGGAATCACTCCAGAGCGGCCCATCTGCTCACCCACCCACCACACCGAGGACCCCCTCTGGACCTCTATGACTAACCCCCGAAATTCCTGCAAAGTTTTGCAGGCTCTTCTCGCCCCCCTTAGCCCCCCGGCGTGCAAATTACCCCAAGGTACCTGCTTGACCCCTGTGCACCGAAATATGGCCATTGGGCCTACGCTACAGCTCGCACAATGCAGCTGAATCACTACCCCTGGGCTTCCCTCCAGAATTGGAGGGCAAACCGTCATAGAGATAACCTTCAGCGATTTGGCTCCCCAGGGTAAATTTAAAATTAATTTAAGTCACCAACTTTCGTTCTGGGAGCTTTGCGGACTGCGTCTCATGTTGCATTTTAGGATATAAAAATATGGCGACCACGTACTGAAACGAAAGTGGGACAATCTTCCTCCTGCGATCTTCTTCCGGCGATCTTCCTCCAATTCGAATCGATTCAAATCGAATCGATTAAAGGGCGCATGGGCCCTTTCTGGGAGGGTATAAAGCCGTGTATAAGTGAATGCCGAGGTGAAATTCCAGCGTCACCAGCATTACCCAATGGAAAAAGTCCGTGAAATTATATAGACCTTTTTTCGGTGACGCCCAGCTGACGCGCTGTCAATAGGTGAGAAGTGTCACGAAACACGACAAATCGAAATCCGTTTGATACAATTATATTTGACGGTTAACAATCTGGGGTGCCTGACCCACCAATCAAAACCGAGTATAAAGTGCTGCAGTGTATTCCGCCGGCCTGAGTTTTTAACCTGTATCTACCGGAAATCTCTACGTAGTAAACAGACGAAAAAACATTTCTCTCACTACCATTCCGATTCGTTATACTTTCTCGAGATTACAGATTTGGCAGGTTCACTCATAGGACAGAAACCCTGTATTTCATAGGATAGAAAGATTTTCCTTACTTCACGGGTCGTTCAATCTGTGTTGCAAGGGAAGCGCTACTAGCGCAATGTACATTTCCGTCGTGACATGCGAGCTGATGGTGACACGAGGCAGTGTGCCGATACGAGTGTTCCCAGCCAAAGCACAGTCTTAAACATGTGTCGTTTTTCTTAGCCGTATTTTCTCGCTCCTTAGTCGCCTCGCGCTATCTCGCCATGTCGACGAACCGGGCCTCGAGCGATAATGAGACCATGTCAACTAACCGGACCTCGAACGATAACGAGACCTTGGTCGATACATACATCTCCAATAGTACTATTATATCATCGCAGAATCAGTCCAATTCCTCTTCCACTGAATCAACCGAGGTGTACGGTTACGCGTCAAGTGTCAATGATACCCTCGCTTCCTGCGCGGCCTTCGCGGCGGATGTTGAATCCCACCGGGATTATGTGGGACCTGTCTATGAGCTGGATAAAGTGAATACACATCTTCATGAATTGACGCGCGATCCGAGCACGGACTTCGATAGCCTCGCACAAGAGGCCACGGATGACGATTACTGGTGCGCTCATGCTCACTTCTTGGGTCTTGCCAAGGCGTGTTTCTTCCTCACAGGGAGACGTGGCAGTGATATAGCAAGTGTATCACCATATACGCTCTGCGAGGCTCCTTGATAACTTCTCGTTTCCGTGTAGGACAATCACGTTTTTAGTTGACTGGAGGATAAGTGCCGTCTTCAATAACAACACAAGCGTGGCACTTGATCCTCTGTTCGTTTCTGTGAAACTTAGTAGCCAGACTCGCTTCAAGATAACCCGACCGAATGAATTTCTCTCTGGGAGCTGTGCTGCACAGGATGGGCGTTGTTTCCACGTCGCCGGTGGCCCTTCTCATTCTGGCAAATTGCATCGTGGTTGGGGTGATGGTTTTGGTGCTCCTTTACCGCAACGTTAGGTGCTGCTCGCAACCTTGCCCGCGCAGAGGCGCACTGCTTCAATTAACCGTATATGCTTTCATAGATATGTGCCACCTGGCCTGCGCCGAGGTTGCCTCTATGACAGCTGACTTTGACACGGTACCTTGGGACGCGGCGGCAAGGATATTCTCCGGCGCAGAATCTTTGGCGCCCTGGGGAGGAGGGACTTCGTAAAGACGGGTGCACCCACTGGATGAGAAGTGGCCTTGTTAGTCTTGGGAGGAGGGGCTTTCAAGTGTGTGCCCGCGGGCAAGTGCTTGTGTCAGCCTGGGGTCGGGGGTGCACACTTGCAGCATCATTCACCGGCTGCTAAATCCGGTATTGCAATTCTTTTTCGTCACAATCCCCTCCAAGATTGCCCGATCCTGCTGCGCTCCCTCTAAGCAGGCCTCTAAGCCGGTCGCAATGAGGCCGAGCTCGAAGGTAAGCGCTTGTGGCGGCACGCACAATATGCTTTTGAGCACAGCTTCCAGATCACCTTTGCTGAACTTCATCCGATCCCTCCAAGCTAGGCTTGCGTGAAGTGGAGCATTCCTGTTTACGGTTGTGACGCCTTCACGACTTCCTGATTGTTTCAGCTGCTCTCGTGTACCGGTGCACTGCACGTGCTTTAAAAGTGGACGCTTCCTTTCGCGACCCAATCATCTTAGGTAGACCAGTGTACAGGTAGACCAGTACGCAGTCCACTCTCGACCTGGTCGGTTAGGACAGTGCGTACGGCGCACTCTGCCTGACCGCGGAGGCAGTTATGGGCATTGGGAACGTTCGGTTTCCTTCCGTTGTCCTCAAGGTGCTCGTGGCGAGGCACGGAGAAGAGATGGGGGCCCGGGGAGGGTCGGAACGAGGCGACGCACTGTGGTCACTGTGGGCATTCACTGGAGGAAGCACACGTGGACCAAAGAGGGGGCTGCGGATCTCACTGGCCACTTATGGTGGGGCGGCGTTGAGGACTAGGCTGGATCTCAAATGGAAGGGGGGACACGTGGTAGGAGAAAGGCCTTGTGTAATGGCGTAATGGCGGGAGTGGGGCCAGCGCACGAAAGTTATGTGTGTAGGCGTGGTAGGAAAGGAAGGGAAATATGTTCGTAGTCATGAGCGATCGGGGGAAGGGCTGGGGAGCGGGGGGATGGAGTGCAGTTGTCAACGCTATTTACTGCCTCTTTCAATGCAGAGGCTTTTATGGACAGGATTTCCGGCAACCCGAGTATCTTTGTGCGGCGCTTATTGCTGTGGGTTTTGCTGCTCGTCATCCTGGCGATAGGTAGGTCGACCCTTTTCCGCGGAGCTTTTACCAATTTGTGCACGAATATGGTACTACACAGCTTTTGCTCGAATATAAGAACACGTGGCAGCAGGGCTCGGTGGCAACGCACGTGCACCCTTGAAACTGCGGAGAGGGCTATGCGGCAGGGCTTCTCGGGTGGGTCACGACCTCCATTGGAACCGATAATCTGTTCAACGGTATTGAGGATACTCAGGACGCGGTGCGTACGGAATAGCCTCTTTCCACGTCGCCATCAGTGTCCCTGTTCCTAGCTGCTGTAGGTGCGCTGGTTTGCTTAGATGGCAGGCCAAACGGGTGCTTCATAAGCGAATCCCGATGCACCGAAACCAAAACTGCAAAGCATTCTCAAGGTATTCCTCTCTGCTGTGCAATATGCCTGATGCATCCGTGCCAAATACCAAGCCCCGCGCTGCTCTGTAAGCCTCGATCCCCTAGTATCAGCCGTGACGCCGTGCAACACCTGCGGGCACTCTTATCAGCTGCGGTGCGTGAGGAGCCTCTCAATGAATGCGACGCCGTGCAACGCTTGAGGGGCACCTCATTGCCTGTTTGGCAGTGTCTAGGGGCTGATGTGGCTTGATGTGATGGTATCAGTCTGATGCGCTGGTGACCTACTTGGATGAAGCGAATGCCCTGCTCACAACTCTGGGGGACGACTTGCTCAACGCTGATGCAACGATTAAGTCTCTCGACGAAAACTGTTACTTCTTATTCGAAAACGATCTCGACACGGAGACCTTCTCGTCGATGGTCACCGAGACTGTGGATCTACTTGACTATGTAAACCCGTCCTGGCTCACTCCCCCCCCCTCGGGAGCTCCTCCTCCCAGCCTGTACAGCGAGCCGCTTCCGAGACCTGGCAGCCTGAGCCCTCAAGCATTTCATTCCAACGGCTGAATCGGAACTTGGCGGCTTTGACTGATTTGTGAGGACATAGCTGAGCTGAGACCTCGTGATAGACAGAGCAGTGAGACTACTGTGTGAATCATTTACACTGGAGTACAATCGTAGTTCACCAATCAGTTATATATATATGTCTATATATAGTACTCTGCAGGTGATGCTGATGTCACGGGGCGGTTTCAGGTGGTGGAGACACTTGACTTGATCATAGAATACGCGGACGATGGAAGCGACGCGATGGAGGGCGTGAAGACACACGCCGGCTTTACCGTCCTTTGCCTCCTTGTATTTCCAGGTGACCCCTGCTTCTCCTTGGAGGGCTCCTCAGAGCGAGCTTGTGTGACCTGTCGCCTCGCCGAGAGTTGGATCTCATGCATCCATGTAACCCCTATGCCTCTCACCGCACTCTCCTTCACTTTGAGACGGACGTGGCACGTTATGCAGTTCTTACGCACTGTACAGCCCGGCTGCCAGAGAATGGCTACTGATTTGCTGAATGGGGTCAAGGGTCGAGCAGCTGCTCTTGGGCTGATGATGCTCCCCACGTTGCTGATCATGACCGGCCTCTTCAACGTCTTGGTCAAAGTCTGGGAATTAGCCATGGGGTGCTGCTACTACTTACCATGTGTCAAGGAAACCGAGACTGTGACGGTGAGTGGCCTATGCGTAACTTGCAAGCCATGGTGTGAGAGGGGGGCATACGCCGCGTGCCAAGCAACTGACAGTTTGCCAAAAAGCTCCGCGACTCGCGCCTCAAGATGCCACGTGGCGATGGAGCTTTGTATGGGACTGTTGGGAAGTTGAACCAACGCTTCATGTTTCTTGCGTCGCGGTATGGCAATGGCGATAGCGCACGCTTAGTGCCCTCAGTCTCGCGATATCGCAATGTGGAACGAGCTGGGAGTTCTTACATCTGATGATGTGCAATGACGATGGAAGCTTTACCTGCCATCTGATGGTATGCAATGTGCAAAGAAAGTGGAACTCGGTGCCTTGTATCTGTTATGCTAGTGGGCGGCAATCTCGGTGTTTCTTGCCTGACGGTATTTAATGGAGAGGGATGTGGCAGGCATCTGCTGCAGAGGGCGTTGATAGAGCTACTGGGATCATCAAACCTCTCATCAAAGGTGGAATGCGGCCCTTGCCAAGTCCTGTTATAGAACCACTTCCTATTATACAACACCTTCACCCACCCATTATACAACAACTCCCCTCTCAGTATGTTTGCCAGGCTCTTGCCCCTTGGCACCCTCAGGAGCAATAGCCTGGTCGTGGGACTCCTCTCTCTTCTGTGGCATGGAACCATTCGTTCCCGGTCAGACAGGTGAGGATGACATGGAGTGACCGGAGAGGCGTGGTGGCCCAGGGCTGACTCTCAACTTAGTCTGGATTGTCGCCACTTTATGCCTCGTGCTCGGCATTTTCGGCGCGGACTACTGTGACCAGGCGCGTCTCTGCAACGCCGATGCATGTTCCTGATGTCCGCGGGTCCAATAGCTTGCCTGCTGCCATTGTAGGCATCAGGCTCGGCATTTTTGGTGCGGACTGCCGTGATCTCGTGCATTTCTCCGACGCCGATGCGTTTCCTGGATGCCTGCGGATCCAACGGCAGGGACTTCCTAAGAGCTCGGCTGCTCGCTGAGACCTGTGGGGACTTGTGGAGGATGTCAACCGAGCACTTAGACTTCTAGACGTGTTGGTTTGGGGACGCGGCGCTGCCAGGCGAACTACAACACCTGGACTTTCGCCACACAGTGCGTGCCCTCACCATCCTGGAACCCTTCTTGGCCTACGTGCCTCGGCCCTTGACCCTGCTGCCTTGCACTATACTGATGGTTGGCGAGTTCTCTCTCTCTCGGCGAGATCCGTGGTGGATAGGCCACTGGCGGGTTTGACCTTGGTCTCGAGACGCCGATTGTGCCGTCTCGCGAGGGGCACGCGGAGAATGGCGTGAGCGAGTGTCATGCGACGAGTGTCATATGGCAGGTACGTTAGCGACACTACGGATGACGTGTTCACAACCGAACTGGTGGAATTGCTCTCTCGATACTTCGTGACGTGTCCGTCGCAGTCCTCGTTCCAAGAGGAAGCAGGTGTGCTCTGCCACGGTGGCGATATGCCATACATTGACCTGCATTCATTCCCCCATGGTGTGACAGTGGAAGCATTCTTCCAGGTGGAGCGGCAGGTGGCGCATTCTTCCACGTAGGGTGACAGGAGCGGCAAAATCAATTTCTTGTGCATTTTTCGCGGATATTCAGCCAATATTTGCTTCAGCTTCGGCACGGACCCAGTGCCGGCTTTCGGCACGGACCAAGTGTCGGATTTCGGCACGGACCTAGTGTCGGCTTTCTGCACGGACCCAGTGTCGGCTTTCGGCACGGACCCAGTGTCGGCTTTCGGCACGGACCTAGTTTCGGCTTTCTGCACGGACCTAGTGTTGGCTTTCGGCACGGACCCAGTGTCGGCGCACGGACCCAGTGCAGTTTTCAGCACGGACCCAGTGTCGGATTTCGGCACGGACCTAGTGTTGGCTTTCGGCACGGACAGAGTTTCGGATTTCGGCACGGACCTAGTGTCGGCTTTCTGCACGGACCCAGTGCCGGCTTTCGGCACGGACCCAGTGTCGGCTTTCGGCACGGACCGAGTGTCGGCTTTCGGCACGGACCCAGTGCCGGCTTTCGGCACGGACCCAGTGCCGGCTTTCGGCACGGACCGAGTGTCGGCATCAAGTATGGCAGGTCCCTCAGGGGAGATGATGCGGCTCGCATGGAATGGCAGGTGTGACGAGTTTCGATGACTTGATGAACACAAATTCTTCAACATCAAATATGACCTTGGTGATTCCCGACGGTGTTTCATATTGATTCACTGCCAAACTCGATCTGCCGCGATCATTGCTGCTTCCCGCCTCGATGATTCACACATACACTACGGTGAATGACCATTAGAAGGCCTGCAGCGGCATCAACAGGGATTACAGTTGCGCTCATCGACAGATGGAATCTACTCGGTCGGGGATGCTTTTTGTGCTCGCTCGCACGGGCCGCATGGGGAGTGCCTATCAGGCAGACGCATGCGTCTTCCCCACCCGAATGCCCAAAACTGCTCAATTTTCACAAGTCCTCTCTCCAACGGATCAAACAGTTTTCCCACGGGCTTTGGAGGATGTGACAGTATTTCTCGCTCAACCGGAGGCAGACCTCGCGAGGAGGTTGAATGCATTGTATTGGATGAACCTTTTTTGTTCTTTACTTCTATAAACATGCACAAGAGACTGTTCCACATTTTTTCACTTCCTTATCTATCCTATTTATTAATCCCATATATCATCTATTCACACTTTTGATTTTGCCTCAGCCTTTGTGCGTTTGAGGGTGACGTCACATTGGTCTTAGCATGGGAATCATCCCTAGCAGGACATGTGCGAAGTGTCTTGCACTAGAAACCACAACGACGCCTCGCCTACTTGGTATCATGTGGTTGAGGTTGAAGGCAGTTTTAAGCCCGAATCTCCTGGCGCATGTGTCACAACTGGAAGTTTGTTAGATGCTCGTCTTGCGAACGTATACCAGTGTAAGTACAAGCAAAGCTTGTCATACTTGTATACTGGCTATCATAGCGCTTTCCCCTATGTGCTCCGAGAGTGCAGGTGACGTGCGAGAGAGGCATTGGTCCACCACCAACGCATGTCCTTGGAGTAGTCTGAAGCCAGCACCGCGCAGATGCGGCGAAGAATGGGTTCAATTAGGAGCTCAACCGATGATGACAGTATATTGTATATATATCGTACGAAGTGGCGAAAGTCAAACAAAAATGTTTGCATACTGCGATTCAGTTTGTATTTGTGGGGCAAGCCTGCTGCTAAGCGCAGAGCAGTTTTCTGCCGAGCCCGCAGGGCAAGGTTGTTGCAGAGCTGGGTCCAATATTATTTAGGAAAAGGAATGCGGGCGGACGATTGACTCGCTTTGGTAGTGCACGCGCAAGTGCCCTTGAGATGATAGTTTGTGCGTTAACTAAGTGTCGCACAGCGGTGTCCCAAACTGATCTCAAGATCGTCATTCATTCCTCGAGGGCGAAATGGGTCGGTAGTCTTTTATGTACGCGGCGCCCTCTGAAGCAAGGCAGAGCTCCGTGTTGACCTGGAAACACACGCGTTCGCAGCACTGATGCACATGCCTCTGCGCGTGTGTAAGAAGTTGGCAATTCTTGGCTTGCGCAGGATGAGCAGCTTCAGGCAGCGGCTGCCTATTGTACGGCACAAAACTACGAGTACGATTTCAAAAAGCGGCGTTTACTGGAGGATAGGTAAACACCGTTCGCTCATTTTCACCGGGGCGTGCTCGTGGCATGCTCATGGCGCACACAATTTTGCGGATGTATTCAACAGATGGCCGTTGCCGCATCTGAAGTCCACTCAGCCGATTCAGCATGAATGTCCCGATCAGCTCCAATGGCTCAGTGGGGGCAAAAATGGGCGACAGACCGCGAGGTTGCCGCTTGGATCCCATTTCACGCTTTGGATTCTATTAGCCGACACCTGATTGGCCAGTCGTTGTTGGTTGAACGATGCCCCTGGATGACTCCACGTGTTCGATTGTTCCTGATAAAAAAACGTGCTCACGTCTCCGCTCGCTTGATTTCTGCCGGGCATATCTGATGTCCTCCATGATCTGCCATTTGTGCATGCACCACACGTGTCATGCATACACGGGCTGGCCGTCACACGTGTCATGCATACACGGGCTGACCGTCACACGTGTCATGCATGCACGGGCTGACCGTCACACGTGTCATGCATACACGGGCTGACCGTCACACGTGTCGTGCACACACGGGCTGACCGTCACACGTGTCATGCATACACGGGCTGACCGTCACACGTGTCATGCATGCACGGGCTGACCGTCCTTTTGGTGATCATCGGGCGAACATTACAAGACGCACCAATCCTGATTCCCATTGACTGATTTGTTAATCCTATTTTTGATCGCTCCATCATGATCATGCTTCTAGTAGAGTGTGCGTACACCGGATGTTCGCTTGTCAGGACACAGGCCACGGGTATCCCGTTGAGAATATTCTGCTTGCCGAGCTAAGGACACCAGAAGGCTACGCCGGAGAAGTGAGGGAGTGCGTGGGACTTGCGCGGTGCAGCGCTTGTCTTTATTTTCATTGAATCGCCCCTTTGTCATCCGCGACGGCACTGCTTGTTACGCACGGGCAGCGAGCCACGTGGCGTGCCGCTAGACCTCACTACGCTCGCATTACCTGATGTCAGCGTGTCACACGCCGTTAAGCGCGTGACGCACCTGGCTGTGAACACGTACCTGGCTGTGAGCGGTCACCCTTTCATTCATGTTGCGGTTGCCACAAGTTGTGTTCCCGGTGGTACGCCCCGGCCCCGGCCCGCTTCCGCACGCTCCTTTGATCCACACGGGCGGCGGCGGGATGGCCCTTGGCCCGCGCGTCTCACGCCATGCATCGTGTAGGGAGGTTGCCGGGCGTCAGCGGACTGACGAGCGCACGGGTGTGAGGTTGCCGGGCGTCAGCGGACTGACGAGCGCACGGGTGTGAGGTTGCCGGGCGTCAGCGGACTGACGACGAGCGCACGGGTGTGAGGTTGCCGGGCGTCAGCGGACTGACGAGCGCGCACGGGTGTGAGGTTGCCGGGCGTCAGCGGACTGACGAGAGCACACGGGTGTGCCGGGTTATTGCAGTAGCTTTTTGAGCGAATCCCTATTTGACACCTCCTCGACACAATCCTCTTCTGCAGGTGCAGCCCCGTGCATGTGCACACGTGGCAGCCCTGCGCCCTTTTAGTGCCCTCAATTTCAGCAACAATCGCACCCATTGCTGCTCTCCATCGCACCGTCATTGCTCTCTATCGCACCGTCATTGCTCTCCATCGCACTGTCATTGCTCTCCATCGCACCGTCATTGCTCTCCATCGCATCGCGTCATTGCTCTCCATCGCCGGCATTGCTCTCCATCGCACCGCCATTGCTCTCCATCGCACCGTCATTGCTCTCCATTGCACCGTCATTGCTATCCATCGCACCGTCATTGCTCCCCATCGCCGGCTTGCATGTACTGGACTCCCGCTACACATTCGAACAGTCCATCACACGTGGCCAGCTAGGCGAGTCCTTGACGGGGTGCTGCGACGACTGGGAGGGCAATGGTGGGGCAGCAGGGCCCCGGAGGGGTGAGAGCAGCGCAGTGCAAGGAGGCAAACGAGGGGAGACTGCTCGCTTGCAGCAGGAACGGCTAGCAAAGAGGCTGGATCAGGTGCAGGCGCTGCAAGAGAAGCTGAAGCAACGCTTTGGCGGAAACAGAATGCTCGCACAGACTGCAACGGACTCACCGTCTCAACCACCTGCCCAGTCGCCAAATCAGACAGAGACGCCAACGCAGACGCCAACGCAGACGCCAAACGAGACATCGCACCCCACCAGTGATTCACCGACTTTGTTGCCCTCGGTGTCACCCACCCTAGGACCTTCTATACCACCCACCCTCGCACCGTCGGTGCCACCACCTTACACCATCGGTGTCACCCACCCTCGCACCATCTGTGCCACCCACCGAATCTCAACGGAATCCCCAACGGAGATGCCAGCCAGGCACCGACCCAATCACCGACCCAATCACCGACCCTTACACCATCGGTGTCACCCACCCTCGCACCATCTGTGCCACCCACCGAATCTCCAACGGAATCCCCAACGGAGATGCCAACCCAGGCACCGACCCAATCACCGACCCAATCACCGACCCAGTTGCCTACCAGCATACCGACACAGACCACTCACCCCACATCTCAGTCACCAACGGGAACACCAACTCAGACCTCGCACCCTACCAGTGAATCACCGACTCAGCTGCCATCGGTGTCACCCACACTCGTACCATCGGTGTCACCCACCTTCGCACCATCTGTGCCACCTCCTACGGAATCGCCGACCCAAACACCGACCCAATCACCGTCCCAGACGCCTACCAGCACGCCAACACAAACCAATCACCCCACATCTCAGTCACCAACGGGAACACCAACTCAGACCTCGCACCCTACCAGTGAATCACCGACTCAGTCTCCATCTGTGACACCCACCCTAGCACCATCGGTGTCACCCACCCTCGCACCATCTGTGCCACCCACCGAAACCCCAACGGAATCACCGACCCAATCACCGACCCAATCACCGACCCAGCTACCGACCCAGTCACCTACTCAGTCTCCTTCTGTATCAGCGACTCTACCACCGACCCAGTCACCAACCCAATCACCATCTCAGTCGCCAACTCAGTCACCAACGGGTTCGCCCACCATCTCAGCAAACCCGACCAGCACGCGGCTACCAACAATGTCCCCATCTCTGACCCCAACTGCATCCCCAACGGAAACACGATCCCCGACTCAGCAGCCGACCCAAACTGTTCACCCCACCTCCCTCTCACCTACCCAAGCACCCCCATTGCCCTCACCTCCCCCCACCATCTCCAAGTCCGCCATCCCCGTCTCTATCCAGCAGGTGTACCAGTGCTGTGCGGGGTTGTACCCATCAATGATGGACATCCTCATCAACCTGGAGGGGGACTTCTGTGCGGCTTTTGACATGCTCGAGTGCGCGGTAAGGCCATGCCCGGTGCCCGGGGAATCCTTGCGACCGCGGAGTACATTCCAGTGTACGGTGAGCTGGCGCCGCGCCTGCTGGACCGGGTCTCAAAACCCTGCCGTGTTGTGATTGGGCGCAGCGCAACCCTCGGGCTGAGCCAAAAGAAAAGGATGATATATACCCGAGTGCTGGTGGGGGCTCATGGCGTCCTGTCTCCTGCCGTGTCACCCCGTTGTGGGGACGGAGGGCATCGTGTTTTGGCATCATTATTCTTTTAGTACTGGCAGCCTCGAAGGCTGAGGATCACTCCTGGCCCTCGATCTGCCTGAAGATCACTCCTCGCCCTCGATCTGCCAGGAAGATCACTCCTAGGCCCTCGATCGGCCAGGCTGATGCATCGTTCCTGGCCCTCGAGCTGCCAGGCTGGCACTTTTGCGTGGCTAGGTGCCAGCCAAGCTCCTTTCGATGCGGAGCATTCGCATTCACACTTTGGCAACCTGCTATAAATAGCACAATGGGACTTCAGTAACCGGATTATACACCGTGTTCCACCATAGTCTAGTTGCTGCCAGCAATGAGAGCGATGACAGCAATGAGAGCGATGACGCGTGTGCGCTCGGCACCTGTGCGCCCCAGTCCTCGCCGCCATCGCCAGTCCTTGACCACACAGCCTCCCACACCCCGGAGACATGCGACGGGCATTGCGGAGTGGGCGTGACTGACGGCACAGTATGCGCGGCCGATATCTGACGGGCGCCGCGGAGGGTGTACGGATCTCACAGGACGTGAACGAGCTCTACGTGGCGCTGGTCCATGACGGCTTGTGTGAAGGGATTCTCAATGGGGTAGGCTGCTCCCTCCGTCCCGCATTAGACCAGGGCGGGTCTTTAGTGCGGGTCTTTGGTTGTGGCCAATCCTTCAAAATTGCCAAGCTGCGTTAGGCGCAGCGCAAGTTCCCCACGTGCCACCTGGAGCGCGTGCGCCCGCCGACATCGGCTGCTTGTCTCCAGCCCGCCCGTGATTCAACCGACCTCGAAGCCGCTCTGCTCCAGAAGCTCGTCAGATGGGCGGTCAGAAATCTGCCTTGCACTCGGTGTGGTTTCATTGGAATATATGAGAAAAGAGCCAATAGCGCGTCAGCTCAATGATGGCGGTAACGAAAGGAAGAAGGCAAGTCCGCGGGGCGGTGCTGGGGTGCTGAATGCGGTGTGGGGCGCTTTGGGCCACAGGGCTTCTCTGTGATTGGTATCGGACTGGCTATGGTCGGCTGGGGATTTTTATTCATGGCCGCCTGGCGGGTGCCTCTCATGATCCAATGGGGTTAGCTCCCTCCCTCCGATCACTCCCTCTACGCCCTGAGGCATGCCATGGGGGAATTTCCTCCCTCCGATCACTCCCTCTACGCCCTGAGGCATGCCATGGGGGAATTTCCTCCCTCCGATCACTCCCTCTACGCCCTGAGGCATGCCATGGGAATTTCCTCCCTCCGATCCTCCCTCTACGACATGAGGCATGCCATGGGGGATTTCCTCCCTCCGATCCTCCCTCTACGCCCTGAGGCATGCCATGGGGGATTTCCTCCCTCCGATCCTCCCTCTACGCCTGAGGCATGCCATGGAAATTTCCTCCCTCCGATCACTCCCTCTACGACATGAGGCGTGCCATGGGTGAATTTCCTCCCTCCGATCACTCCCTCTACGCCCTGAGGCATGCCATGAAATTTCCTCCCTCCGATCACTCCCTCTACGCCCTGAGGCATGCCATGGGGAATTTCCTCCCTCCGATCCTCCCTCTACGCCCTGAGGCATGCCATGGGGGAATTTCCTCCGTCCGATCACTCCCTCACGCCCTGAGGCATGCCATGGGGGGATTTCCTCCCTCCGATCACTCCCTCTACGCCCTGAGGCATGCCATGGGTTTAGCTCACTCTTTTCGAGCATCTCCTACCCATTCCCACCCGCAACTGCATGATGAACCCCGCAGCCCATCAGCGACAAGCGCCGCCCTTGTAGCTGAGAAACCACTTTTTCGCAATTTTAGGAGGTGAAACATCGCGTGGGTGCTGCTCTGGCTTGTGACAGGCAAATATGACGATGCCCGGGCAGCCTATAACCTTGAAATGAATGACCGGGCTGGGGAGCCTCAAGGGGACGACGGTGAGGGTTTTGCCTGCGGCTTCTCTGATCTGCGGCTCTGCTACGCCTGTAGCCCCCAGCTGGCTGCCACCTGGCGATGCCAAGCTGGCAGATTAGGTTTCACCTGATGGCCATTCGAGCTGGGCAATTGCCTCTAAGACAAGACCAGCGGCTGTGCGATGTTCAAAGCGCGACGCGGACATTTCCCCCGCACTAAATGGTTGCACTTTCACCCGTCACGAACGCGCGTGAACATTTCCGCTGTGAGGCGACCCGTTGTCTCCGAGGCTCAGAAGATGCACCCTGTCACATTCTGCTCGCAGAGCCTGAGATCGAGACCATCATCGAGGACGAGGACGAGGACGGCGGGAATGGCGGGGCAATGATGAAGCCATTGGGATCATCGGCAGATCGGCAGAGGGAGGAGGTTGTCAAAGTGTCCGAGATTCCGCTGCTGATGCTGGATAACTTTGGCAGGAACACGGAAGAGGAGGTGTGTGGTGGGCCCTTGGAGCTTGTGCATTCCTGTGACCGGCCGGGCCTCTGGCACCATCACTCACCACGACCTCGACCATTGCAAACGCTGATAACTCCTCCGATCCCTCCGGAGAATTTAGCGCCTCAGTCAAAGGGTTCTGTATATCGAAGAAACAATATCGATTATACCGTCTTGAGAGGGCCGTGTGCATACATCCGACGTGGCAGAGAGGGCCGTGTGCATACATCCGACGTGGCAGAGGCGCCGTGTGCATACATCCGACGTGGCAGAGAGTGCCGTGTGCATACATCCGGCGTGGCAGAGAGGCCGTGTGCATACATCCGACGTGGCAGAGAGGGCCGTGTGCATACATCCGACGTGGCAGAGAGTGCCGTGTGCATACATCCGACGTGGCAGAGAGGGCCGTGTGCATACATCCGACGTGGCAGTCCTCTCAACCCCTCAAGCCTCCATCGGCTCGCAGCCAATATGCTCCTGGGACTGGACCTGCCGTGGACCCTGAGGTGTCAACAGGCTTGGAGCAATGGACCATATTTTATATGGGGACATTGCACAAGACGTTGAGGCCTTAGACCTCACTGGGCCACCCGACCACCTTCGCAACCGCACTGCCTGCGCACTGATGCTGTGCCTCTGAAGCCGCTTCACCTCTACCCACCGAGCCGCCCGAGCCATCTCCCCACCACCAGGCCTACACTCAAACGCACCACCCTGCTCCCTGCCTGCCCCAAAACGTGGTCTCAAGAGAGCCTGTCCACCCACCGAGCCGCCCAGTGTTCCAAAGGGTTTTCGCAAGGGGCTAAGATTGATAACCCGAATTTCTTGCTTCTGACGTTGAGCGCCCGCCGCCGATCTGTGCTTGTTACTCTCTACCCCCATCGCCACCGCCATGGGACTGAAGCCTTGGCTCTGGACATCCTGCGAGGAAGCTGCGGTCCTGAGTGAGGCGCTCCACACTTGCACCGCAACTATATGTATGTGTATGTTTTCAGTTTTTACCATGGGTGTCCATGCCGTGTGGTGTGACTGCATTCATGGCATAAACATGGACCAACGGGTCCCATCCATCGACAGTGAGCCACTGGGAGGCATGCCAGCAGGGCCCGCCTACTCCGTAACCTTGGAACCAACAATTGTTGGGCGATGATCGGTCACATCGTATCATCTTTCCATGCTGCTTTGTATCTGGGTTGGGAATATGTATGAGTTGGTGGTATCTTGTCACGGCCCCGCCCTGCTCCTGATTTGCTTCCCGCATCCACTGGGATGATGGTGGGCTGGCTTTTGTCGGCTGATCTCAGCCATTCAGTGTATGTGTGTGATTGAATGCGCCGGTCGATGAACGTAGCTGTAATGTCTGTGGTATCTTTCTGGCGGGTGCTGCCTCTTGAAGAATGGAGCAGACTAGTCTCCTTTTATCGCACGGAGAGGCAGGGCGACGTGACGGCTACACTCTGTGTTCTCCCTTGTTCCTTGCGGGGAGCGCCTCGGCGCCCGCTTGTGGTTGCTGCTTTCATGGATCTTCCAGTGGCTGTCCATTGGTTTGCATCCATCGACCAACAGGTCCCATCCATCGACCATGAGCCTCTGGGGGACATGGCAGCAGGGTCTGCTTACTCCATGACCTGGGGACCATCACGCACCCTTGCATGTTGGGCAATGTTCGGCGCATACTATCATCCATGCTGCTTTGCATGCGGTTTGAGATGTGTCGAAGTAGGGGGTATCTTGTCATGGCCCCACCCTGTTCCTGCCGCCACCACTCCCTACAGCCACCCCACCGCCCCACCTCACACCCTCAAGCCAACCCACTCCCACAGTCAAGTCCGCCCGACACGGACACTAACCCGACAATGGGCTGCCCCCGCCTGCCTGCCACCCACCGCCCGCCACCGCGTAACCACCGCACCAAGCGGCGAGTGCACAACAAGACCCACCACCCTAACTAGCCCTTCACACCCCCACCCTACTCCCCCTGTGCGACAGCCCTGTACTAAGGCACATCTTCCACCCACCTTGCCCCCACGGGTAGGCCCCCATCCTCGGCCTCGAGAAACTAAAGCGGATTGGAGTGGTTGATGACCAGAGCCAATGGGGGGTGTGATCCCTCCGGCGCCATAGAAATGTGGTCACTGCCATAGCTTCTCGCCTATCTCGCTTCTGAAGGTGGTTTAAGAGCGGAAGAGCAGTGCCCAACAGCCCCCGGGGGGCACGCCCTGACCCACTTGGCCCCCGTCTCTAGCGCCCAGCAGATCGCGTCATGAGTGAGTGCCCAACAACCCCGGGGGCACGCCCTGACCCTCTTGGCCCCGTCTCTAGCGCCCAGTGGAGCGCGTCATGGTGGTGCCCAACAACCCCCGGGGGCACGCCCTGACCCTCTTGGCCCCCGTGTCTAGCGCCCAGTAGATCGCGTCATGAGCGGTGCCCAACAACCCCCGGGGGGCACTCCTGACCCTCTTGGCCCCCGTCTCTAGCGTCCAGTAGAGCGCGTCATGAGTGAGTGCCCAACAACCCCCGGGGGCACGCCCTGACCCTCTTGGCCCCCGTCTCTAGCGCCCAGTAGAGCGCGCCATTATGAGTGGTGCCCAATAACCCCCGGGGTGCGCCCTGACCTCTTGGCCCCGTCTCCTAGCGCCCAGTAGATCGCGTCATGGTGAGTGCCCAGCAACCCCGGGGGCACGCCTTGACCCTCTTGGCCCCCGTCTCTAGCACCCAGCAGAGCGCGCCATTATGAGTGAGTGCCCAACAACCCCCGGGGGGCACGCCCTGACCCTCTTGGCCCCTGTCTCTAGCGCCCAGTCGACCGCGTCATGAGTGAGTGCCCGACAAATGGGGGACACTCACTCATGATGTACTCTGCTCAGCAGAACCCATCCAGTGTTGTGTGGACTCCATCTGACGGGCACTTACGGCCGCGCCCTGTTCCCGTATGCTTCTCACATCCACTGGGATGATAGCGAGATGACTCACGGCCAGCTATGCGTGCCCCAACTTTTCTCTCTCATTCTTACCCCTATGCACTTGTCCGAGGGCCGCATCAGCTGTCAGACGACAGACACCCGGATTAAGACCGGAGCATGCCCCTCGTCACACCCGCAGCCCAAGCAACCACTGTCCCCGAGCCTTTCCCTAAGAGCAAAGTCGAGTCCACACCCAAGGTATCAGGAACAGATGCATAGTCTGGCTTATTGGCCCAGAGTCTCGAGCTCTGCTTACCTCTCCTTGGTCGTTGCCGTTAAACGAGTGCCACACCGGTAGTCTCGGTAGCCTACAGCCGTTGTGACTGTTGTTGTTAAACAAGGAAGGGCGACAGGAGGTTCCCGACGGCAGTCAAGCTGTGTCACGAGTTTGTGTCCAGGTATCTTGCGCGTGTGGTGGCTCTCGCGTGTGGGGCATGCCAGCAGGGTCCGCTTACTCCGTAACCCAGAGACCGACAATTGTTGGGCGATGATCGGTCACATCGGTTCATCTTTCCATGCTGCTTTGCATTTGGGTTGGGAACATGTATGAGTTTGTGGTATCTTGTCACGGCCCCGCCCTGCTCCTGATTTGCTTCTCACATCCACTGGGATGATGGTGGGCTGGCTTTTGTTGGCCGATCTCATGCCGTTCAGCGTGTGGTGGCTCTCTCCCGGTCTCTTCGCACTCACCCCCTCCCCTCCCACTAGTCTCTTCGCTGGCTCTCTCCTCCTCACCTGAATGAGGCTTCCGATTAAAAATTCCCCATGCGGCCCGTGCGAGCGAGGCACAAAAAGCCCTCCGGGTCGGGTAGATTCCATTTGTCTGATGTACAGCTGAAAAGTTCCTGAACCCTTCTCACTCCACTGGAATGATGGTGGGCTGGCTTTTATCGGCGGATCACATGCCGTTCCGTGTGTGACCATTGGCTGGCGTTCATTGGCCACGATGGCGGGCACTGGCACCTCATTGTGAATGAGGACGACCACTGGTTGGAAGGAGGCAAAGGATGCGTTTGTCCCTGTGGTACCTTTCTGGTGGTTACTGCCTCGTCAAGAGCGGACCACTTTTGTCTTGGGCTTGCTTTTCTTCCTTGTTCTGACTTGCTGGCGGGCTCATGCTCGTTGGCAATGTTGTGAGGTACTGGCACCTCGATGTGAACGGAGACGGCAACTGGTAGGAAATGGGTGAAGTGGGTGATGGGATTTGGCTGTCCCTGTGGTACCTTTCTGGCGGGTACTGCCTCTTCACGGGCGTCGGATTCATCTGGTGCTTGCTCTCTTTCTCGTCCAGTGCCTCGTGGTTGTTACACATTCCGGGCGACTGGTGCTCATGGACCGGGGTATGAGGTGCTGGCACCTCGTTGTGAACAGAGACGGCCGCCTGTTGTAAGCGGGTGTTGCGATGCAGTTGTCCAGATGACAGTCAGCCCACATCACAGAATCACACGCGATCTCTGTTCCCAGGTGTCTTGTGTGTGCTAGCTCTCCTTTGCTCCCTCCTTTTCTTCTGAGAGTCACGGATCCGAGCGTGGGGTGCTGGGCCGTGTTGTGAACGGGGATGACTACCTGATAGAGGCGGGCTAACAGTCTTGGGAACTACATGTGGACCATATGCGTGCTCAATACCATGCATATGCAACAAGTCAAAGAAGGACTGCAAGCCCGTTTCGCTTGAGAGGCTGAAACCTGAATGCACTCCTTCGGATGTCAGTTTGTGCATCCACCCATGCATCCGTGCTGCTTTGCATTTGTTTAGAGCTGTACGTGTCGGGAGTATCTCGGCACAGCCCCACCATGTACTAATCCCCGCCCTCCACCCCCTGTGCGGCAGCCCTGTACTAAGGCACAGGTTCCGCCCACCTTTTCCCCACGGGTAGGCCCCCATCCTTGGCCTCGGGAAGCTAAAGATTCCAATCTTTCTTGAGTGCAGCTGAACAGTTCCTGAATGCTTCTCACATCCACTGGGGTGATGATGGGCTGGCTGGTGTCGGCAGTCTTCATGCCGTTCAGTATGTGGTATCTTGGCATGGGCCCACCCTATTCCTGCATGCGTATCTGTTCTGCTGCGGTGGTGGTGGGCTCCCTTCAGTTAGTGAGACTCGCGCCATTCAGTGTGTTCAATTTTATTGGCGCTGAAACAAATTGTGTGGGGTGCCGGTGAGAGCCAGATGCGAGGCAATAATGTAAAAACAAGTGTCATCAAATCGGCTTTGAAGAAGGAGCCCAACGATGCAGATTTCCCAGATGACCGTTCTGTATCGTCGGTCGTTGAGACATTAGTCAATGATGATACGCACACAGTCAGTTTTCACGATGAGGTGCATGTGTATCGATATGACGATGCTGCAGAGAAAGAGATAGTGACTGAGCCGCAGGCGCAACCAGAGCCTAAGCCAACCAGCCTGATGACCATAATGCTGGATCCGTTTTGCTCTGTATGTCGGAGTGACCACGAAGATAACTACAATGATGAGGTATACGGGGCAAACCAGACTAAGCCAGCGAATCCAGGTCAAAGCGCAGCACAGAGGGAGTCGACCAGGAAGTCACGGACTAAAGAGTACGCACGATAGAAAGTGAGTCTCCGGCGATACATAAACTGTTATCATCGAAGTGGCGGTTTCATGTCAGAACATCAATTTTGTCAATTTTGAACAGTTTTGTCGACTGCATACTTTATAAGTGTGCCAGCATGCACAATAAAGGAATCATAAGGTACCGTGTTTTGATTATTGATTTTTAACATTGAATAATTATTTTCTGGAAAAACGGCCTAGCAAAAAAACCTACTAATTGCTCAGGTCACCCAATCTACGGAAATAAACAAGCAAACGAAATTATTACACAACTATTTCGATGTGTCACTGCAATAAGAACAAACAACAAGGCGCAAAATAATTCGAATTCAATCGCGATCTCGCCGCCAACAAACGACAAAGCCTTAGAAAGCGACAAATATTCCGTATTTCTGACAAAGTGCTGCAGACAGCTCCATGCCAAGTAGAGCGTGCAACGAATGGTTGACTCGGACAGCCAGGTCTCTCAGGCGTGTACTGTGGACCTTTTATTTATTTTAATTGCAAAACGAGGTTTATAAAATAATTGCTAGAAAAAAGTAACAGGTACAGATTTCAGTCGTGAATTAATTAATTCCTAATTTTTTCTTTTAACTTTTTCGTTTTTCAACGGCTCGGATATATTTAATTCCTGCTACTTTTTTTTCTATCTATGAGCCAGTCATCATTCCGATTGGCCCCCTCTTTTTTGGCATCGGGTTTGCGACTTTCTATCTTGCCGTTCCCAAACAGATGAGAACACATCACTCAAGGCCCAACGAAAACGTGATCTGGCAGTAAAATAGCACCGTTGTTGACGCAGATTTTGGTTCAAAATTCAAAAATTGGGTCCAAGGAGATGGATATTGGACGCGTTTGGTACACGTCTGCTACGGTATGTGGGACAACGTGGCCTCGACCCACTGGGCTTACTTACGGACTAGTATTTGGCTGCCGGAAAGGTAATTCCCCGACAGAAAACATGTCTTCTCCAGACCTTGAGTGCAGTATCTGCACCTTGAGAGGATACCTGAACGTTTGTGTATGCAACTCAATCACGGCGACTGGCATGTTCAAGGAGGCGCATAGGCTCTCAACCATGCCCATCGCCACTTTGACTGGCCGCTTTGGTTTTCGGGTTGGTGTGCAACAAACACGGCCCGATCCGGTGAAGAAGTCACAATACTCTCGTGCTCTCTGCGCCTCGTGCGTGCTGCGCTCTCGAGCTGTGCTCTCTGCGCTCTCGAGCTGTGCTCTCTGCGCCTCGATCGTGTTGCGCTCTCGAGCGGTGCTCTCTGCGCTCTCGAGCTGTGCTCTCGTGCTGCGCTCTCGAGCTGTGCTCTCTGCGCCTCGTGCTGCGCTCTCGAGCTGTGCTCTCTGCGCTCTCGAGCTGTGCTCACTGCGCCTCGTGTTGCGCTCTCGAGCGGTGCTCTCTGTGCTCTCGTGCTGCGCTCTCGAGCTGTGCTCTCTGCGCTCTCGAGCTGTGCTCTCTGCGCCTCGTGCTGCGCTCTCGAGCTGTGCTCTCTGCGCCTCGTGTTGCGCTCTCGAGCGGTGTTCTCTGCGCTCTCGAGCTGTGCTCTCGTGCTGCGCTCTCGTGCTCTGTGCGCTCTCGTGCTGCGCTCTCGAGCTGTGCTCTCTGCGCTCTCGTGCTCTCTGCGCTCTCGTGCTCTCTGCGCTCTCGTGCTCTCTGCGCTCTCGTGTTGCGCTCTCGTGCTGGAGCGCCGTGCGCAGTCGGTGCCACCGCTTCGTTATTTCTCATTTGTTGTCTTCGCGATTCCTGATTGTGAGGTGGGTGTTCATCTTCACACAGGATTCATCTTCAGAAGACGACGTCACAGACACACTCGAGGATAGCTCAGAGGGTGCGTCCACGGACTCTGGCGAGTCTGTGGATGACAAATACGAGATTGACGTAATGACCCCAGGGTCTTTGGTTATCTTGGTGGCGTCCATGAACAGGACTCAAGCAGATGAGTATGGATTCTTGTTCAGGGTAGGAAATTCGAACAGCCCTGTTCTGCATCTAAGGCGGGTTGTAGAGGTGGATGAGTCTGAAGGTAAGGTTAAGTGGCGCTACTTGAAGCCCACTGTCAGACTTTGGGAAGGCCACCGTCGCACCATGCGGGTGTCGAAAATGCAAGTGGTAAAGGACAATGCATTCTGTGTTGGTAGGAAGCCAGTAGAGATTTGGTTACCTTACGACAGTGATGAGATTGTGCATGCCTGGGACTACGATGAACATGACCCAGCGTGGGCCATTCCGGCAGAGGTGTTGGAGGAAACCCTAGATGTCCTTCATGCGCACATCCGCCGCAGCAAGCACTTGAATGATGAATAGGAAAGCATTGATAGCGATGGCTTTGAATTGATAGTGAGGGCTTTTAACAATTTTCTTGATCTTGTGAAACGTATAGTAGAAGGACAATATATGTGTAGAATAGCCTGTGGCAGCTGCTCACGGTCGCACACATACGCCAAATCTAAAAGGAAATATGGCTGTTTATTGTGAATTGATAATTCAGAGTAATTTGTAATAACAGTTGATGCATATTTCTCACCACACGCCAGTATCTGGCGCAACCATGCAAATCAGCTCAGTTGTGTTCCAAAACATTAATTAGTTATAACTTTTTTCTTATCTGGAGTGCCTGGGAATTAATTCACTTTTACTTGTATTTTAGGTGTGGAAAATTCCAAAACATTAATTAGTTGTAACTTTTAACTTTTTTCTTATCTGGAGTGCCTGGGAATTAATTCACTTTTACTTGTATTTTAGGTGCGGAAACATTAATTATTTAAATAAATAAATTGAACGTGTTAAAAAACGCGCCCGGAATTAATTAATTATAAAATCAATAAAAGGTCCACAGTATACTATGTAAATTAGTTCATGTAGCATGCAGATGTGGCAACACTACCCTGGGTAAAATGGCGAAACAGATCGATGGATAAGCGTCGACAGACATCACTTCTCGGCTTTGGCGTCAAGTTACGGTAGGGGTCGCCCCTTCAGCTATGAACGCGAACCATTGTGCGAATTGTCCAGAGCCTAAGCGCAGCGTACAGGAAATACTCCGAATTTTCTTTGAAAAAGTTTCGCGCCATGTAGGGCGGAAGGGTCCTCGGCGCCCTAAGAAACTAACCTTCCTCCGTAGTACCGCCGAGAGTACGGTAATGGTAGTAACGAATGCTTCGCTGATGTTATCTCTATCGAAGCATTCCTGGTACGGTACACACGCGGTGCAATGTGCCCCAAAAACACAAGATATTGCCGACCCGCATGCTCATGTTGCTGACACCGCGCCAAAAGCTCCCATATACAAGCATTCAGTGTTTTACGGTATGGCAAGGCTAGGCACACATCGTTACGGTATCGATGCACTCGATGCAATCGCACCTTCTCTTACTGAGACAAATCGACGCGAACCTATTGAACACATCAACGAGCGAGATGCTGATTCTCGGATGGAGACCACACTATTCCACGCTGACATTCATAAAAAATTGACGCCATTGGAAAATATTTTAGCCAGAGTACACGCTAAAATCCCGTCACCGCTTTCCCATGAATTGATAAAAACGGTAAATATATGCGAGACCTGAGCCCGAACATAATGCGAT
Organism: Cymbomonas tetramitiformis; assembly: GCA_001247695.2. Classification (NCBI taxonomy): domain Eukaryota; kingdom Viridiplantae; phylum Chlorophyta; class Pyramimonadophyceae; order Pyramimonadales; family Pyramimonadaceae; genus Cymbomonas; species Cymbomonas tetramitiformis. Next base: position 31,634 of record LGRX02034333.1, on the reverse strand, counting down.
AGATAGTGCTATGTTACAGTAAACACTCGATTTTAAGAAAACAGGAATTTTAGGTCAGCCTAGCAACTTTCTTATTTGTATAGAGATCTTAAATATGGAGTGTTATGTGTTAAATATTGTGAAGAAATCAAAAAAGCTGGCTACTTTCTTATTGGCGGGGTTTCTTATTACTGAGTGATTACTGTAGTGCCTCGTCTCATCTACCTGCTCGTCGTGCTTTCGGAGTGCAGCGAATTGTCACGACGCACTCAATCGGATGTAGCGAAGATGGTTCAACAAAGCAGGGGGTGTGCCGTTGGGAATTTCAGGTGAAGAGCCATATCTTCACCGACGAGACTACTCCCGATCAGCACGATGTCCTCAGATTTAACACGAGCAAAGAAATGGAGAAATATTTGCTCGGACTGGAAGACTCCTGGGCGGAAATGCCAACCGATGTATCCAGATCGTCGGACGAGCAATCAATATTGTTATATCGGAAGAAGAATGTATTAGATGACGTCCGCAGACTTGTGGAGCATGCACCGGAGGATATAGACCTCACGCCAAATCCCAAATTTAACGACGCCGGCGAACGGATCTACACGGACATTCGTGACTGCGATGCATGGGTAGATGCACATAATGAATTATCATGTGGGCAATATTTGGTACCAATTTTTCTGTATTCAGACAAGTCGCACATCAAACTCAACCGAACAGTCTTTCATCCAATAATGATGGCGTGTGTCGCTTATTCCAAAGAGCACGCACGGCAGCTGCTCTCACTAACCAGGATTGCCCTCATGCCTCAATTACAATATACACGTTCATTGCCCCGGAATTCTGATACATATAGATTGCGATACAGAGATTTGCTTAACCATTGTTATGAAATCGTTCTAAGCGATGTGCGACGTGCTGGCTGGCTAGGGATGCCCCAACTTAGATTTCCATATCTATATGGATGCATTGTGGCATCGTTAAAAACAGCAATCACTATATTTCTATTTTAGGATCAAAGGTCGATCGTTGGCGGAGCGGGACATAAGAGTAGTAGCCTAATCATTCGTTTTATAGCATTTCTGCCGGCTGCTATTCAATACAAATCATGAATAGAGAAGTGTGTCACTGTATGCTGTATCCATATTATATGAATTGAAGCCCGAGTGTATTGTAAATAAAACTTAGATTGCATTGCGGCATCGTAATCTTTCTATTTTAAGACCAAAGGTCGATCGTTGGCGGAGCAGGACCGGATAAACGTAGTAGCCGAATTATTCGTTTTATAGCATTTACGCCGTCTATAAACGACTGCTGTTTACTGAACATTTTTACAAATCAATGAAATACATATTTGTGATACATATTGGATTTTAAAATATATATTGGAATAATTTTTATACAGATTTTATACAGACACGAGAACCAGATATGGTAATCGCTTGCACGAAGTGCTGGGGTTTGGGGGCGGAACTCTCCATGTACGGTTGCGAGTGGGAGGATAATTTGGGTCATAGGGTATAATTCTAATCCATTCGGGAGCCATCAAATGTCATGGCATGTCATGTCATGTCATTGTCTTTGTCATGGCACGTCATGGCATGGCATGGCATTGGCATGTCATGGCATGTCGCCTAGACCTACTTCGTGACACTTGTAATATGCTCCCCTTAAATCACATCCGTAATACGCGTTTGCAAGTAGGGAGGGGATATTTCCCCCCCACCTGTACGTTCACGTACCCCCTATATAACCGGATAACCGATAACCGGCCCGGTTATCGGTTATAGTTATATAATATAACTTTTGGAAAATCGGGCCTAAATCCGGTTATCCTTATATAACTATAAGGGTCTAAATAACCATTATATAACCATTATAGTTATCGGATATATAACCAGAAATCGGTTATATAATTGGAATTCCTTTTGATTTATTAATTATCTTTTTATAACATGTTTTAATATCCCACGATACATCACTGTGCAATAGTCGTGTACAATACCCGAAAAAGTGATCTTGAAACCCAACAGGAACTATAACGCACCCGTGCGCCCGTCCTAAGCATCCCGTCCTAAGCGCTCGACGGTCGCCGCGACAGCTCGCGATCCTGAATCTGACCTGCTCGTCGGTTTTCTGAATTACAGAGCTCCGCGATTTAATCTGGCATTTCCAGCATTTTTAATGCCGCGGTAAATTCGGCCGCCATTCGTTTTTCCGTAAAATCTGTCATACCGAGACACATTAGATTACGTCTGTATGATCGCGCTTGACATACACTCGTGTTGACACTTTACGTCCAGAGAGACACTTTACGTCTGTTAATGAAGGGAAAGGGAAAGGCAAAGGGTTTAAGATTTAGCGGCAGTAGGAATAGTTTTCAGAAGCATATGAAAAGTATTCTAGTGCTTCTGAAAACTATTCCTACTTCTTCTATGTCCTAAACCCTTTGCCTTGCCTTTTACTGCTGCACGCGACCGGCAAGCATCTTTGAAACTTCCGAGTTTCAAAGATGCGTTTTGTATTTTGGGTGCACCCTAAAATTACATGATTCAAATTAAGTGTTGAATATTCATTGTAATATGAGTTAGCATGCGAGGTTTCAAAGGCATCGGGGCAGAATCTACGAAACTGTCCTATGCCTTTGCCTTTGGGTTTGGGTTCGAACGTACCCAAACTCAAAGATGGCAAACAGCCGAGGGCTTCCCGTGCGTCCTAGCGCACGAAACTTGGCACAAATACTGCCAAGATACATATCTTTAAATTACCTGAAGCTCAAGGCTTCAAGTTACTTGTGCGCGAAACGCGCAATTTATTTCTAAGGCAGATGTTTTGGGTTTGGGTTTGGGTTCGAACCCAAACGCAAAGATGCCAAACAGCCGAGGGCTTCCCGTGCGTCCTAGAGCACGAAACTTGGCACAAATACTGCCAAGATACTTATCTTTAAGTTACCTGAAGCTCAAGGCTTCAAGTTACTTGTGCGCCCAACGCGCAATTTATTTCTAAGGCAGATGTTTTGGGTTTGGGTTTGCGTTCGAACACAAACCCAAACCCAAACAGGAACTGCTAGGAATGCCAAGCAGGAATGGACCAAAAAATCTCCAAACTTTTCTGCCCCTCCAAATTCCCTCCAAAACCCTCCAAATTATCCGGTTATATAACCGATTCTCCGGGTATATAACCGATATCGGTTATATACCCGATATCGGATATATATCCAATATCGGTTATATAACCCATACATAACTATAACTTGTGCGGTTATTTCCTCGGTGTTATTTCCGTTATTTCGGGAACGGTTATTTCCGGAACGGTTATAAAACCGAGGAAATAACGGTTATTTCACAAAAAATTATGATTATATAACCATAATGGTTATCTTAATAATCCCCGATAAGGGCACACCTCTGGTATGATCTCATAAGAGATCGCCTTTTTAGTAGACTACAGTAGTAGTGCAATCTTTGCAAAAACTTCATCGAAAATTGGCAACTGAAATTTCAGTAGAAAAAGTCTGCGAACGTATGCGTGAACATGGACAGACGTCGATCGATCGCCACTTCGTCTGAAGAGTTATTGTCAGATGCAACTTTGAGAACAGGCTTTTCCGAATCGACCCTTACAGAAACTCGACATCGTCTACAGCAACTCGGAAAATCAAGGTAAAATCTCGAAAGCGACTTCTGAAATTACGAAGGCTTCCTGTTGTATCCTATTCTGTGTCAAGGAACTTAGCCACAGGTGCAGGAAAGTTTCATTTTCGAGTGCACTGTTTTAAAGCGAAGTTTAGGCCCTAGGACACTTGATTAATCCAAAACGACAAGTTGCTCAAGCTGTTGTCGCAAACGCCCGTCAAATCGCTTTGTGTTCACTTTGCAACCCATTGTCAAGAGACTTCATTGGGTCACTGATACGGCACATGTATGTATATGTATGTATATGTATGTATCAATGTATATATTGTACACCCGTGTGCACGTCAAATGGTTTTTCCGATCGTTAAAAAAACCATCGGAAGTGTTTAAAGTACCGATTTGCCTACCTGCAAACGTCGCATTTGCTAAGTGCTTCATGGCAACTGATAGAACAGGTGAAAATGGGTATATATATTTAATAATAATAATAATAATAAAACATTTACGCTAGCAAAGGGGACAAAGTCCTGAGAGTGCGGTATCCCTGCAAAGCAGGCTAGTGAAAACACCAGGGGCTACTCCCTCTGCTATAGCGCGCCCACAAAGGGGCTCAACCCACTTTTCAGCAGGGTGACATCTAGAGAAAAAGCTAAGTGCTAGGCAAAAAACCTAGTTAGAATCGGAATAACCGAAGCGAGTTGAATCAACCGGAATCACCACTCACGTGAAGTGGGACCGATAACCTGATAGAACAGGTGAAAATGGGTATATATATTTGTGAAGATATATAATAGTTTCACTGCAACAGGGACTCAGAAAGCAGTGCTGGGGAAACCGGTGATAACAAAACTGATAGAAGGATTACGGGAGTGAGCTTTCTAGCAGGTGAGTGGCATACGGTGACACACGACCAGTGACACACGCAGCAAGGGGTGATACTAGGAGAAGCGGGCCCCCATACACTGGGGGGGAAATCGGCTTCCCCGTGACACCACCTCACCCCGAAGGTGTGAGTGGTCATCCCGAAGCAGGCAAACCCTAAATCCTAACCCAAGTTACTAGAATGTTTAGGCCTAAGGGGCCTTTCTCAACCCAACTAGAAGCACATCCGTGCATGGGGCGTTGCCTAAATTCCTAGTACATACGGCAAGCATCTACAAGCCGCGACGTGATTGCGGAATGGCGGCGGCGGAGTTCTCGATTGCAGAAGTCCTCGAGCGCCACGAAAACGACGAATCAGCCAATGCCCACGCGGTGCCAAAGCCAAAAGCGGCCTGGCACCACCAGAGCGAATGCGTCGCTGAAGAGGGGATAGGGAGGTGGAAGGTGGAAAATGCGGTGAGGGAACGTGATCGAGGCCATGGGGAGGAACTCGAAAGGGATGATGGAGAGGGTGGAAGCGGTCGTGATAGCACCACCAAGGCTCTATATCGATATTTCCGATAACCGATACTATCGATATATCGTATTTATCGCCGATTATCGGATTGCAATGTCTAACTATCGATTGTGCAGGTTTTGGTGTTCCATATTTAATTTATAACAAATTACATATAAATGTCCAAGTAATCGATTATTTATCGATTGTGCCGATTATCGATACCGTTTTTCGGATATCGGATTGTATCGATACCGAAAAACCAAACCGATATAGAGCCCTGAGCACCACCAGACACCACCAGATGGCGACCACTGGGGGCATAAGGCGAAGGTGAGGGAAGTGGCGAGACGAAGTCGCGGAAGTCATTGGTCTCGTCGTTGTCGTCCAGGATGTTGTCGTCGTGATTGGTGCCTGGTGCGCAAGCACCACCAGGCACCACCAGAACATAACCAGCGGTAAAAGGATGTCGATGCACTCGGAGAGAGAGCAACGCTGAACGAACAGCGGCCATACGCGCACGCTGACGTTTTGTGGACATGACAGTTCCAACCAGCTGTCTGCAGAATTCTGCGAACCCCAAGATAGGGTTCCCAAGCGAAAAGGTATCTTCTCGAAAAATCAAGCGAATGGAACGATCTAAAGGTCAAATTGGGGCAGTTTTTGACGAGGAAAACGGTGGTGACGTCAAAAATGCCGTACGGTAAAGCGGTCCCCCGGCAGCAGAGGCGCTGCTGGCCAGAGTGTAGAAGGATTCTTATAAACAAAATGGCGGAGTGCACCAAAATGCACGAAAGCTGACGGAGACGGTGCGCGGGATACCAGTCACAGTCGGTAGGCAAGCCACGAAAGACGGAAGCGGCAAAAAGAACGGAGACGGAAAGGGACTTGCCGCTTTTTACGGTGCAGATCAAGCTGCGATAGCTGCGATGTCAACAACTGACAGAAACGGTGCGTGGATTGATGGAGAACCTGAAATATATATATCATATATATATATATATACGCCGGTTGCACTCCAAGAACAGTCGGGCACTCGCAGAGACATACGGAGACTAAGATGAGATAATAAAATAACTTAGGTGTTTTATTATCGGTCGGAACTGACGGCAGGCAAGATGCAAGTGACACTACACGGCGAGGGGTGACACAGGAAGAGACAGTCACCCCCATTTTATGGGGGGGCGAAAGTCTGTCTCCCCATGACACCACCTCACCCTGAAGGTGTGAGGTGCCACGATGCCAACTTGCCAGGCCAGGCCTAAGATCCTACGGCAAGCACAAAGGCGAAACCCTAAGGAAACATACATCTTGTGAGACCCAAAGGGGTCTTTTTCAACCCAACTAGTGTGGCTCAGCCTGCGTTGGCCTCTAGATGCGTGCTCTAGGGGCTTACGCCCATGCATGTGCTGTGGGGATGACTACTCCCACAGGCCAGCCGGCGAATCTAGCCCCAGCAATCGAGGGTGGACGGCGGCGTAGCTCTCGATGGTGAACGAAGTCGAGCGCCGCCAAGACGTTGTCATCCAACGCCCACGCGATGCGGTGCGACGATGCGTGGCACCAACAGAGCGAGTGCCGGGACGCGGACACCCCGGGGGGGGCGAAGGTGGAAAATGCGGTGTGGCTCCACTCTGCCGCACACAAGTGCGAAAGCAGAGAGGAAAAGCGGCGGAATGAGGGCTGCAACACCACCAAACACCACCAGGCAGTGGCCAAGGGGCACGCAGGGTGGAGGGAAGAGTGGAGGATGCTGCGGGGTGAGCTCGTAGTGGTCAAAGCTCATGTCGACGATGGGGTTGATGGACTCGATTTTGGTGTCTGGTGCATAAGCACCACCAGACACCACCATATCGTAGCCAGGGGTAAGTTCTCGTCGTCGAACCACCTGCAGCGCGGAGGCAACTGCAGAAATGCGCGAACGCTGACGATACGAAGCCATGGCCGCTGTAAGCTGGAAAATCTGGAGCCCAATACTTAGGGTTCCCAAACGAAAACGTAACTTTCGCCAAAAATAACCAAATCGAACGATGAAAAAGTCAAATTGGGGTAGATTTCGACGAGGAACACGGCGGTGAGGGCAAAAACGTCGTGCGGTAAGCCAATTTTCCGGCAGCAGAGGTGCTGCTGGCCAGAGTGTTGAAGGCGTAAATGTCGGTATAAGAGGTTGGAAAAAAAAAACGGTCGTTTCCCGAGCACGAAGCCAAAAGGTGTGCAATAAGAAAACGGCTGAAGATGTCGGAAACAAAAGATGTCGGGACGTCTGTGCTGCCGCTGTTGTGCGTAGTGCAAAAAACGGCTGATGTCGGAATGCCTGTGTTGCTGAAAGCTGATAATTGTGCTAAAAGCGAAGGCGTAGATGTCGGAAGCAACCGTCGGAAAATCAAGTCGGAAGCAAATGTCGGAATCAGACGTCGGAAGATGTCGGTGGGTTAACGCCGGAAGCGCGTTACGGCCGATGTCGGTACTAAAAAGATGTCGGTTAGAATCACAGGGCGTGAAGCGAACTTGTCAACGAGTCAACGAGGCACGTAAAAATAAGCGTGTAAGGGCACCATAACCTGATGGAGAACCTGAAATATATATATCATATATATATACACAGGTTGTACTTCAAGAACTGTCGGGCACTCGCAGAGACATACGGAGACTAAGATGAGATAATAAAATAACTTAGGTGTTTTATTATCGGTCGGAACTGACGGCAGGCAAGATGCAAGTGACACTACACGGCGAGGGGTGACACAGGAAGAGACAGTCACCCCCATTTTATGGGGGGGCGAAAGTCTGTCTCCCCATGATGGATACCAATCATAGTCGGTAGGTGAACCACGGTTGACGGAAGCGGCAAAGGGAACGCGGAGACGGAAAAAATTGCCGCTTGTACGGTTCGCAGATTAATTATGCTGCGATGTTGGCGGTAAAAACTGACGGAGTTAGACGGAGTTAGAATCGGAATAACCGAAGCGAGTTGAATCAACCGGAATCACCACTCACGTGAAGTGGGACCGATAACCTGATAGAACAGGTGAAAATGGGTATATATATTTGTGAAGATATATAACAGTTCAGAAAGCAGTGCTGGGGAAATGATAGAACAGGTGATAATGGGTATATATATTGGTGAAGATATATAGCAATATCACTGAAACAGGGACTCAGAAAGCAGTGGCTGGGGGAAACCGGTGATACAAAACTGATAGAAGAATTACGGCAGTAGTTTTCTAGCAGGTGTGTGTCATACGGTGACACACGACCAGTGACACACGCAGCAAGGGGTGATGCTAGGAGGAGCTGAACCCCCATACAGTGGGGGGGGGAACTTCAGCCTCCCCGTGACACCACCTCACCCCGAAGGTGTGAGTGGCCATGCAAGAGCAAGGGAAAACCCTAAACCCTAACCCAATTGTCAATTTAGTGACCAGGCCGAGGGGGCCTTTTTCAACCCAGCTAGAAGCACATCCGTGCATGGGCGCTGCCTAGGCATCTAAAAGACAATTAAACAGGCTAGGCGGGCTAGTCCCGCTCTACGGTCCATTTGGTTTCGGCGCTCCGCTGAATGAAGGAATCCACGGGGTCTCTCGGAAAGCCGGCCAATCGAAGTCTTCTTCCTCAGTGAAGCCATGAAGGGCGGCGTTGCCATCGGAGTCCTCGGGCACCTCGTCGGGGTCAGAGCATGCCAAGTGTAGAGCCGGTTGCGTAAGCGGTGGCTCCGCAGACGGCACCACCGGCTCGCATGCCGTAGATGTGGGTAACGGTGCAAGCGGCGGTGACGGGTCGATCACGGGGGCAACGAACGTCATGACTGCCACGTCCGTAGGGGTGTCAGCCTGGGGGACTGGCACCACCGGAGGGCCGTCGGCAGGGCAGTCCGCCGCACGGAATGCCGCGATGGCAGCAGCGAAGTCTGGGGGCGGAGGCCGCTTCCCAGCGGGGAGCGCGGTGTCGGGCGCGCGCCCATCGCCAAATGCCTCCTTACACATGTAAGGGCAGCACCCACGGGTGTCAGGGTGCGCATCGGTGACACCCCACATGCGAAAGCAAAGGATGCAGGGGTACCCGACACCCACCCAGCGCCTCACCATGGCGCCAGCGGGTTCCGCCTTCCACTCACCGACGGGCTTGGTGGTGTAGGCGGGCTTACGGTCAAAGGAGACGGAGTTGAGGGACGGCTTCTTCTCACGCCCACCACCACCACCACCAGAAGGCACGGTGTAGCCGGTGTCCTTCACAGGGGTGGCGAAGTCGAGCTCCTCGCGCCAGACGGTGCGGATCCGCAGGCAGAGGGTGGAGAAGGAGTAGGGCACACCACCTCGCAAGTCGCGGATGACGTTGACGTACAAGGGGGTGACATACGGAGATTGCTTGGCCGAGTTGGTCAGGATGTGCCAAAGGTCCTTGACCCTCTTGGCCTCGCTGTAGTCGGGGTTGATCCTGGCGTGCTTGTCGCCAAGAGTACGGATAGCCGTAAGCTGCGGGGACGGGTCGTCGGGCTCGTTGATGATGGCGGAGCGCATCTTAACCCAAAAACGGTCGGAGTCGGAATCGGGGACCCCCTCAACCTCGTAGCGGAGGCGCTGCAAAATGCAACGGCCGTCCCCAGGGTGGGAACGAGCCGCTTCAGTGTACAGTGCAAGCGCCGTACCGCGAAGAACGATGGGGAGGACGGTGAAAACGATCTCGTTGAGCACCACGTGATAGAAGTCGTAGTCGTGCTAAAGGTCCAGAAGTTTGGAAAACTCGGGGAAGGACACGGGGTAAAGCACGTGTCGAAAGGCCGCGAGCAAGGCGTTAAAATCGGTGTCAACAGTCTCGGTGTCGAGGGTATAGCCATGCTTTTGGTTGTAACCTCCAGGTCGTAAAACCGCGATGATGTCGGCGGAGTACGTGAAGGCATACGAAAGCTGCTCCAAGTACTCCTCTTTCACGGGGAGCCCAATCTTGCCACCCCCACTGTAAGGGGGGGGCACAGTGGGTCTCCTGTATGTCACCCCTCAGCCCGATGTGTCACCAGTGCCCGTTGTCACGTGTGTCACGGTGTGCTATAAAACACCTAACTCAGTATTTTATATCATCTTAGTATCCGAGAACACCCGCCCCTGCGAGACTGTTCTGCACACACGCATTCGAGCATATATATCGACATATATATATCTCACTTCTTGTCAGGTTATCGGCCACCACTTGTGGGTGTTCGTTTGTTGCTTTGGATCCCTGGAGAGCACGCCGATTCTCCTTGTAACCGCCGCACGCCGCCGGCAACTGACGCACGTCGCCGTCAGCAACCACATCTAGACCTCGGCCACCGTTGAAGATCGCGGCCGCGTTCAAAATTTTATCACAAAACCGTTGGCAATTTGGGCTGGAGTTGAGCCCCGTTGTTTTTACGCATTTTCCAACATTACCGACTACGTGCTTCCAACTCTGGACAGCAGCGCCCGTACCGTGGCGAAACTGGCTTACCGCACGTTATTTTTGACCTCACCGCCGTTTTCCTCGTCGAATTTCACCCCAATTTGGCTTTTGCATCGCCCGATTTGGTTAATTTTACGAAGAGTTACGTTGTAGACACGCACCCAAACGCGCCCTCGCCTTTCTGGACAGCAGCACTGCTCCTGCAGGACAACTGGCTTGCCGCACGACTTGTTTGACGTCACCGGCGTCTTCCTCGTCAAAATCTACACCAATTTGACTCATCCATTGCTGGATTTGGTTCATTTTTCAGATAGTTATGTCTTCGCTTGGGAACCCTAACCTCGCGTTCGCGGAATTCTCCAGCCAGCGGTCAGCCACCATGTCCGCTGACCGCCAGAATGCGCGCATGCCCGCTGTTCATTCAGCGTTGGCATCTTTTCGAGTCCATCGACGGCATCCTGCACCTGGCTATGGTCTGGTGGTGTCTGGTGGTGCTTATGCACCAGACACCAACATCGAGTCTATCGCCTTCGCCAATGACGACAACTCTGAGCACGACGAGTTGCGTCCGCAGCATCCTCCGCTCTCCGCTCCACCCTTCGTGCCCCTTGGCCACTGTGTGGTGGTGTGCGGTGGTGTTACGACACCAACCCCACCGATTCTCCCCTCTGCATGCGCGCTCGTTGGCGGCAGAGTGGGGGCTCGCCGCATTTTTCACCTTCCATCCCCCTGCCCCCTCTTCGTTGACGCATCCGCTCTGGTGGTGCCAGGCCGCTTTTGGCTCTGGCATCGCACCGGCGTTGGTTGAACGTTGTAGGGATGAGTATTGCCTCACTGGCGCTTGACGCATGCGATCGAGGGTGACGCCGCCGCCAGCAAGATTAAGTAGAAACAGCACAGTTCGACAAAGACCCTTCTCCATGCCTGCACGGTTTGTGATTGACTCTCGAGGGAACTGAACTCTTTAGATTTAGTTAGCAACAGACTTTTGGACAATTTGGGATGGCACATGCCGGACTGCTCGGGCCAGTTTGGCTCCTAGACCCTGCACTGCTCCTGTCTCTTTGCCTGGTGACACCTCAACCCCACGGGGTGAGGTGGTGTCACGGGGAGCCCAATCTTGCCACCCCCACTGTAAGGGGGGGGCACAGTGGGTCTCCTGTCTGTCACCCCTCAGCCCGATGTGTCACCAGTGCCCGTTGTCACGTGTGTCACGGTGTGCTATAAAACACCTAACTCAGTATTTTATATCATCTTAGTATCCGAGAACACCCGCCCCTGCGAGACTGTTCTGCACACACGCATTCGAGCATATATATCGACATATATATATCGCTCACTTCTTGTCACTCTTCCCGGCCTTCCTCCACCGGGGTGGAGACAAGGACTGACGGGTCGTTGAAGAACTCGGACGGCAGCGGAGACGGCCGCAGCGATGATGGACGCGAACGTAGAGAAGCGGTTGATACAATTCTTCTCGGACGTGTCGGACCCGGGGTAGCACCACCGGAGTCCACGGGTGACGGTGATGGCGTGGCACTTGCCCGCCTTGCTGAACGGAGGGCTTCAGCGAGCCCGAGTTGGCGCTGTTGAGACATGTTTGGCAGAAAATACCGGAATATCCAAGTACACTAGATATCAGAAAGTCCCGTACTCGTGTGGATAAACTGTCCAAGATAAATAAACCCTAAGCTAGGTATACCCGGAACGGTCTCGGACGGTCTCGGAGTCTAGCCTACCTGTGACACAGCGTGTGTCACAGTACGAACCTACAGATCAGTCAGCAGTCCAGTGTTGGTCCTAGGGATCTGTCATAGGGGCCTGACCGGGACTCCCAGTCAGGGCTGCCTATACAGATTTCAGCACACCACCCCAGCACTGTGGGTGGTGACTGGCTAGGAGAGTCAGAAAATGTAAAGCTGTAAGTGTTAGGGCAGGAGCCAGGGTGACAAGGCCTAACTGCTAATCTAACTGTGCAATTCTGATACACAAATTAGAACCCTCTAGCTAGCACAAGAGCAGAAACTTACAGGCAATTAAGGTCCTGCTAAACTACTGAAAGGCTCTGTGTTAGCAAGTCAAATTGAAGATTTCAAAGGTGTCAAAGTAAAACCATAAACCAGATTGAAGAAGTCTTTGAGGTCACAGGAGTTCTGCACACCACCATGTTGGTGTGCCTCCAGAGTGAGCAAGAAGTCAATCGACAGTACCAAAGTAGTCAGCGGTGGCCTCACGGAAGTCCATCCCATAATAGGAAGTAAAGAAACCAGCTCCATAATAGTGCTCCGCATCAAGAGGACCGCTCTCATGTAAGGCCATGCCGTAGTAGAATGCCATGCCGAAGCCCAAATCCGCTTGAGCTAAATCCTGAAATGCTAGCAGGCTCAGAGTGTCAGGAGGCTCGGGCGGCTGAAGCGGCGGCACATCGTGAGCCAACAAGAAATCCTGAGCCGGGTTCACTGAATCAACAAAATCATTCGTAGAGTAAAATGACGGAGCTTCCCAACCGAGATCACCACCAGGCGAAGGCATCTCCGTAGCCGGCGCACATGCCGACACAGCAGAAGCTGCGGAAGCCGAAACAGATACACCTGCAAACGAAATGCACAATAGAGAAAGCACCGCGAGAGCGCCGATTGCCGGCGTGCCAAAGCCGAAAGGCGGCACACCGCATCCGATAGCACCGGACGGAGCTCGCGGCTTCACCGCGAAAGTACCGTCGGCGAAATCCTCGTAGTCGTCCGTGTCATAGCCTGTCAGGTCAGACGGGTGGACGGCGGCGTGATTCACCGTCTGCACGAAGCCTCCGAACTCACCGCATGTCGCCTCCGTGGTGGTTACCCGCGCCGATTGAGTTGGTGCGGGCCGCACATCCTTCACCTGCGAGACAGGCATAGCAGGGGCCGGCACGGCGGATGCCGATGCCGCCGCACCACCTGCCGGAACCTGCCCCTCCGGTGTGATCCCCGCCGCAGCGGCAGGGCCACACACCAGAGCCGACGCATGCTCCTCAACCGCACTCCCAGGAACAAAGGATGCGTGAGTGTAATGTACCTTTTCTTGGGCGGCCTGAACCTCAGAGGTGAGGGCATCAAGCCGCCGCAAGATGTCCTCGTCGTCGGTCCCGCCAGAAGGCGGAGGCGGCACGCTGAAGCCGTAGGCCGACACGTCGATGCCGCCAATCCCGCCCGCGGAAAGCACAGCGGGAGGACCGTAAGCCGACGCCGCACGGGCAAAGGCCTCCGGACCATCATCCGCAGCCTCCTGGAAGACCTGCACAAGTGCCAGGGTGTGGAGACCCTCCGCATCCTCCTCCTCAATAGGAATGCAGAAGGCCGCTGCCGTGGCCGACGAATGCTGGCGCCCACCAAGAGGGCAGTCGCGGTACGCGTGATAGGCGTCCCCCTTGCCCGCCTTGCGGCAACGGTGGCAAAGGGGCTTGGCCTTCATGCTGTCCCTGTCAAACCCCACAGACGGTGCCGGGTGCACACCCACCCGATGGCCTCGCGGATGCTGCTTACCGCGCGGCTGCGGCTGCGGCTGTCGCTGAACCGCGCCCGTGCGATTGCCTTGCACGAGCGCCTTCAAGGCGGCGATCTCGTCGAGCAGAACGGCGTACTCAGACGACGTGATAAGCGCAGAGGGCTTACCGCCCGCCCCCAGTGTCTGCTTCTCACGCACTGCCGCCCCATCGTCCGACTGCGCCCAGGCCTGAAAGATGGCCACGACGAGCGCCTGGAGCGAGCGGAGAGTCACCCCGCCGAGGTCACCCGCAAGCGGGTACCGCACCTTCACTGCAGCGTAGAAGATCGGGTCGAGGCGGTTGTAGAGCGACAACTTGCGGGTCTCGTCGGTTGGCTGCCAGTCAGGAGCGCGGTTATCCCGCACCAGACGCTGCTCACGAGCCAAGATCGGCTGCGGGTCAACGCCTGCGGGATAACGTAACGCCGCGTGCTCCTGCTGGTGGCTCTCACGTAGGGCCGTCGGCACGCTGCCCTTGATGATGTCGATGAGAGCTCGACGCCCATCTCGGTCAGCCGAAGAGTCCGTACCCCGAAGCCAGGTGTCGGCCACAGAGTTCCGCTCCACGACGAGGGCCAAGACGTCATAGAGGAGCCCATTCACCTTCTCGATAACCAGAGAGGTGGGGTCGTCGAGGTCAAAGGGAGCCAAGTCCAACCCAGCGGACTCAAACTCGGTCCGAAGCTGCACCACCAACTCGGAGAGGCGGTCGGTGTCGTCGGTACCACGATAATGATGTTTCTTGGAACCAAGGATATCCTCGCGGATACCCTTGGCCCAAGCCCGATGCAACCTCCCCTTGTAGACCACGTCAACAGCGGCGTGCTGGTCAACAAGATGCTTCCGCAACGCGACAGCGGTGTCGGAGTTGCTGGAAGGATTAGGGGGCACCACAGGCGGGGTGCTAGCGGTTGGGGTGTCCCGAACCGCATCTATAAGCCGAATAGAGGCGTCCAAGTCGGAGTCCCTCAATAGGCGCTTGCGAGCTCGTGTAGATGTCGCCATACTTCTGAAAGCCAGAGAAAAGATGATGCGCGGAAGCACGTTCGGGTGTTGTGGCGGAAATGGAGGGAAGACGCAACGGCAGAACGTGCGGAGCGGCGTAAAGAGTGTGCGGCACTTGCAAATGTCGATGTGGTCGAAGGCGTCCGGAGCACCAGCCCAAAATACGTAAACCAGCGGGATCAGTGCAGGTAGAACAACGCAAATGAACATTGCCACAACCGAGCAATAGCAACGCTCGGTGCCCATGACTCGCAGCCGTAAAAGACGTCTACCGTAAAATCATGTCCAAATCCTAGTCGCACCCAAACGCGCAAGTGCGCACCACCTCTTCAAGCGGCTGCTTAGCCAATCATGGCCAAGATAGCAAGTGGAATGAAAACGTGGATGGGGCCACGACCTACCGGAATATCCAAGTACACTAGATATCAGAAAGTCCCGTACTCGTGTGGATAAACTGTCCAAGATAAATAAACCCTAAGCTAGATATACCCGGAACGGTCTCGGACGGTCTCGGAGTCTAGCCTACCTGTGACACAGCGTGTGTCACAGTACGAACCTACAGATCAGTCAGCAGTCCAGTGTTGGTCCTAGGGATCTGTCATAGGGGCCTGACCGGGACTCCCAATCAGGGCTGCCTATACAGATTTCAGCAGAAAATAATCCAGAATGTTCAAAGCTGACGGAGACGGTGCGCAGATTCCCAGTCACAAACGGTAGGGTAACCCACGATAAACGGCAGCGGCAAGAGGAACGGAGACGGAAAAAATGCCGCTGTTACGGTACGCAGTCGAATGAAGCTGCGCGTTAAAGGAAATTAAAACGGTGCTGACGGTTTTTTAGAATCGGATAAACCGAAGCGAGCCGAACCAACCGGAATCACCACTCACGTGAAGTGGGACCGATAACCTGATAGAACAGGTGATAATGGGTATATATATTGGTGAAGATATATAGCAATATCACTGAAACAGGGACTCAGAAAGCAGTGGCTGGGGGAAACCGGTGATACAAAACTGATAGAAGAATTACGGCAGTAGTTTTCTAGCAGGTGTGTGTCATACGGTGACACACGACCAGTGACACACGCAGCAAGGGGTGATGCTAGGAGGAGCTGAACCCCCATACAGTGGGGGGGGAACTTCAGCCTCCCCGTGAGCAACTTGGAAACAACGGTTGGTGGGGTGGCAACACAGCAAGCGATATGCGTTGGGTTTCAGGTATACGAAAATAAAAAATAGTAAATACGCACTGAAGGTGCATATGTGTAGTTGTATTATATTCATAAATAATAGCGGACGGGTCAATATATCATATAGGTAATGGCGTGTCTCAGTGACACGTCATTTTGATTCTCAACCCTGCAATACCCGTACACGCGAGGCATGACCGCCTGCGCCTGCGCCTCGTCGTCGCGCGTTGCTGCTCCCATAAGAGCAGCGTGTCCACGAAGGACATAAATCGATCCGGTTGCTCACTGTGGAACTCGACTCAGGGGCCTTTTGTGTCGCTTGAGCCTCGTCAAACCAGGCAGGGCAGCCCCGACCGCGACCGTGCCATCAGCGGTCGTCGTCCTTTCAATTTTTCCTCCAACTAATTTTGACCTACGATATACGTTCCTCCTACGTTATACGATTTATTTTATTCATTTTTATTTTTATTTTTTTATTATTATCATTATATTATATTATAATAAGATAATAAGATTATATTATAATAATATAATCTTATTATATAATCTTATTTTATTAGACGGAGTTAGAATCGGAATATCCGAAGCGAGTTGAATCAACCGGAATCACCACTCACGTGAAGTGGGACCGATAACCTGATAGAACAGGTGAAAATGGGTATATATATTTGTGAAGATATATAACAGTTCAGAAAGCAGTGCTGGGGAAACCGGTGATAACAAAACTGATAGAAGGATTACGGGAGTGAGCTTTCTAGCAGGTGAGTGTCATACGGTGACACACGACCAGTGACACACGCAGCAAGGGGTGATACTAGGAGAAGCAGGCCCCCATACAGTGGGGGGGAAATCGGCTTCCCCGTGAGCAACTTGGAAACAACGGTTGGTGGGGTGGCAACACAGCAAGCGATATACGTTGGGGTTCAGGTATACGAAAATAAAAAATAATAAATACGCACTGAAGGTGCATATGTGTAGTTGTATTATATTCATAAATAATAGCGGACGGGTCAATATATCATATAGGTAATGGCGTGTCTCAGTGACACGTCATTTTGATTCTCAACCCTGCAACACCCTACGGCGTTTTTCGTTTGTAATGAACATCATTTTATACACCATCTTCTGACTCAAGATGCATCGAATATACCCGAAATATAAATTACTTTAAACGATCTGGATTTAGCAAATTCTTGATCCGACTGCTATCGTGGATGAAGATAATGATGGAGAACTCTGGCAAACTGCCGTACGGCGTATTAAGAGTGTAATGAAAATCCTCAGATGCGAATTATATTTTTCATTGTTTACAAATTCCGTACAGCCGTTCGATTATATCGGAAGGACATCTAAACCGTTATTGAAATCGCACCGGTATCTTTCTAGAATCTGTCCGCTTCCGTTCGCGCTTCTTAAGCGCTTTACACTGTGAAAACCTAGTCGGCAGCAGGGTAGATTAATGAAGAGATTGATAACTCTTCGCGATAAATTAGAAGCGAGTAATGTTTAATATAAGGTATTATGAACGCTAGGAAGCATCCCCGCACAGATTCGGTGACTGGAAGCAGATCCCGGATTCCCCGCTTCGTGTGGCGGAAGCGGGAACCGGCATCCGCAAAACGGCATTCCCTTCGGTATCCTGCCGAAGGGAACGCTAAGAAATAGTAATAACAACGACTTAAACATATTTTCAACGCTGTATGTGTGCATCTGTGTTTCATTTGGTCATTTGGTTCACACGCTTCGAGCCCCGCGGCACATCCGGGATGGCGCTTCAGAACTAGCAGATTGATCTGCTGTTTCTTTGAGCGCAAAACGCCCAGAAGAGTTTCGTTTAAGCGAAACTTTTCTGCGTCTTTGAGAAACACTTTCGGAATATTTTTCATACATCTTATCCACTTTTGGATGCGCCATACTGCAAGGCGGATAATGCAGCGGATCAAAGCGAACCCTGAGCGATAAACGTACCCACCGTAGTGGAACGTTGACGATATGTTTTCGAGTGAAACTTGAAGTATATCGGAGAGAAAAGTTTTAGTTTGAAAGATTCATTGGGAGGAAATCTTTCAATTTTCAAGCATGATGCGCCAAATTGAAAGGCGGGAACGAACTGGCAGGGACCCCTACCCTAGGGCTCTCGCTTGCAGGCGGGAATCCTGCGAACGAGATGAAACCCTCCCGATAGATCGAACCGCCGTGAAAAGTTGACCTTAGCACAGCTTTGACCGGAAGTAGACATGCACATTGAAAGGTCATTTTTCAAACTAAGTCGGTTTCGAGTTACCACCTGTCAGCATACAGAATCTGATGGTGCAGATACTATCTGACCGTATGTTTACGGTCGCGATGTAACCTTTTGGGTCATCATGACTGCGGCGATTATATCGCAAAATGTTGTATACGATAAATAGTATATGGAGACAAAACGCCGTATACCCGTACACGCGAGGCATGACCGCCTGCGCCTGCGCCTCGTCGTCGCGCGTTGCTGCTCCCATAAGAGCAGCGTGTCCACGAAGGACATAAATCGATCCGGTTGCTCACTGTGGACCTCGACTTAGGGGCCTATTGTATCGCTTGAGCCTCGTCAAACCAGGCGGGCTTGCCTGGGTTTACAAGGGCAGCCCCAACCGCGACCGTGCCATCAGCGGTCGTCGTCCTTTCAATTTTTCCTCCAACTAATTTTTACCTACGATATACGTTCCTCCTACGTTATACGGTTTATTTTATTCATTATTATTATTATTATTATTATTATTATTATTATATTATAATTGAATAAAAGATATAATAATATTATATTATAATAATATAATATTTCCTCCTACGTTATACGATTTATTTTATTCATTTTTATTTTTATTTTTTTATTATTATCATTATATTATATTATAATAAGATAATAAGATTATATTATAATAATATAATCTTATTATATAATCTTATTTTATTAGACGGAGTTAGAATCGGAATATCCGAAGCGAGTTGAATCAACCGGAATCACCACTCACGTGAAGTGGGACCGATAACCTGATAGAACAGGTGAAAATGGGTATATATATTTGTGAAGATATATAACAGTTCAGAAAGCAGTGCTGGGGAAACCGGTGATAACAAAACTGATAGAAGGATTACGGGAGTGAGCTTTCTAGCAGGTGAGTGTCATACGGTGACACACGACCAGTGACACACGCAGCAAGGGGTGATACTAGGAGAAGCAGGCCCCCATACAGTGGGGGGGAAATCGGCTTCCCCGTGAGCAACTTGGAAACAACGGTTGGTGGGG
Organism: Cymbomonas tetramitiformis; assembly: GCA_001247695.2. Classification (NCBI taxonomy): domain Eukaryota; kingdom Viridiplantae; phylum Chlorophyta; class Pyramimonadophyceae; order Pyramimonadales; family Pyramimonadaceae; genus Cymbomonas; species Cymbomonas tetramitiformis. The sequence continues at coordinate 12,222 of LGRX02034333.1, read as the reverse complement.
TGGCAACACAGCAAGCGATATACGTTGGGGTTCAGGTATACGAAAATAAAAAATAATAAATACGCACTGAAGGTGCATATGTGTAGTTGTATTATATTCATAAATAATAGCGGACGGGTCAATATATCATATATAGGTAATGGCGTGTCTCAGTGACACGTCATTTTGATTCTCAATCCTGCAATACCCGTACACGCGAGGCATGACCGCCTGCGCCTGCGCCTCGTCGTCGCGCGTTGCTGCTCCCATAAGAGCAGCGTGTCCACGAAGGACATAAATGGATCCGGTTGCTCGCTGCGGACCTCGTCTTGAAGGCCTTTGTGTCGCTTGAGCCTCGTCAAACCAGGCGGGCTTGCCTGGGTTTACAAGGGCAGCCCCGACCGCGACCGTGCCATCAGCGGTCGTCGTCCTTTCAATTTTTCCTCCAACTAATTTTTACCTACGATATACGTTCCTCCTACGTTATACGATTTATTTTATTCATTATTATTATTTTATTATTATTATTATTAGAAGAAAATTAGTTATACGTTCCTCCTACGTTATACGATTTATTTTATTCATTATTATTTTTATTTTATTATTATTATTTATTATTATTATATTATATTATTATTATATTATTATTATACGTTCCTCCTATGTTATACGATTATTTTTATTTTTATTTTTATTTTATTATTATTATTAACCAGCAATGCAAGCGTCCTCGAGAATCATCGTCATTTCGATCAGAAATTCAAGCAGCTGTGACGATCGCTGACTTTTGATTGTGTCACAGGCATCGTTATGTATAATTAGAAATTAAATACGCATATATTGACCTTACGAAATATCACGAGTAATGCTAATGCACATGCATTATGCTGTCATCATGTTCCATCATCGATAGTGCCATTCGTGCATCAGCTTGCATGTTTGCATGATGTATGCATGTTGGCCATGCATCCACAGGGCCTGCAATGTAATCGCAGGAGTCGAGCATTCGCGAAGAATGAAATTTTTCATGCGTACATACATCGATAATCTACCATGCCGTGCATGCATGATATAATCGATATCGAACATGTGCATATATGCATACTCGATTACATAAAGTATGCATATATTGGATATCGATTATATATCATGTGCCGCATCCAAAGATATTGCATGAGCATTACAATATTGATCATCTGCCATGCGGGTATATATATACGAAGTTTATATACTTCGTATAGATATATCCGTTATCCAACGGTGTCGCAGCGCCAGCGCTCCATCTGATACTACATCCGCTGCGCATGTGCAGACATTTCTGAGTTTATATGCATTGTGTGGACGCGCATACATGCTACAATTATAAAGATACGCAAGTGGCACAGCGTGCTTCCTTTTAATGCATTTATATTTGCAGACGTCGTGCTCGCATGTCGCGATGCGACCTAGCGGTCTCCCTTCTACATCGTCTGCATGTCGAACACGCATGGTGCAATTGTGAAATACATCTGCCCACAACTCGCTTCCTGTATCGCAACTGTCGAGCTTGCATGTCGGTTGGGATGCATCCAACGGGATTTCTGCCATGCGGATGGGAGACGATGCATGGGTGTATACAATTTCAAATAAACTTTTAATTATGATCATCAAGCAAATATACAAGCAAATGGAAATGCGCAGACATCCCGCACCGGAGGCATCGCGACAGCGACATGCAAATGCGGCAGTTGCGATAATACGGAAACAAGTTTTCTAATCAGCTGCGGCTACATAGCCCAGCTTGCATGACACATATGACACATATGTGAATGGAACCCGGCCGGTGCACTGCGTGTGGAATTACAAAAAATAATAATACGAAAAATCCAGACGTGCCACAACCAGGGACTCCCGCCAGACAGGAATCAGGGTCCCACGACCCGACTGCTGACCCCAGCCTCCTGCATGCGGGCACACGCCCCTCGTGCCAAAGGACTGAGGCCTGCAAATAATATCATTACCCTAAAGAGTACAGACTATGGACCTAAAATGCTATGCTAGGGCTGAAACCCTCAAAAAGCATAATTACCCGCTCCAGCTCAGAGTCAGGCAAGACAGCAATAGCAAAGCCGTCACCTAGCAAAGCCTACTGAACAGTGCCTAGATGAGAAGCAGCATGAGGTAGCTTCGCAGCCCCCCACCGAAGGATCACTATAGCTACCTCTCATCACAGCGGTCGGCACTGAACAGGCACATGTCCTAGTCTCCTCTACCTACACTCTAATGAGCCGACTGCCCCTCTGCGGGCCGGATCTGCACGGCCTCCAGCTCAGAGCCCAGCTGCTCCAGGTCCTCCAAGTCCTGCAGCTCCTGCACTGAAAGCGGCCTCTCCTCATCCGTACCTGAATCACAAGGGAGGGCGGGTGGGAAAGTCCACACAAGTCCACAGTAACACGGCAAGAGGCCCTCTCAGTCCGTAGCTGGCCTCTTATGCCTCCGACTGATCAGAAAACCTCAGTTTTCAGATCTGCTCCGGATGATAGTCATACTGCCTGTCATCCTACACTGATCAGAAAACCATCAGTTTTCTAATCAGCTGCGGCTACATAGCCCAGCTTGCATGACACATATGACACATATGTGAATGGAACCCGGCCGGTGCAAGCACACAAAGATCACCACAAAGCAGTGCACATGTAATGCATGACAACAACAAGCAATCAGACAAGAAAGGCCGCCTACTCTGCTGAGCATGGGGCATGCTTCTGGACACCGCCAGCCTGCGGTTGAGGTTGGTAGCTTTGTAGGTGGCCGCAGCCGCCGACGAGCTCCAGCCACCGTACTGATTGAACTCGAAATCAGTAACCTGGTCAGCCGCAGCCACCGCCGTAGCCCCACCAGACCGCAGGGACTGGGTCCCATACAGCTGCCTCAGAGCATCGGGGTCCAAGCCAGAAGCCTCACCCAGCATCCTGAACAGGTACCTCCTCAGCTGAGGATAGTCCAGCCTCTTCCCCGTCAGGCAGTCAGCCGACGGGTCCCGCTGAAACCGCCTGCCATCAATCTGCTGAAACAGGGGCTCGTCGGGCTGCACTCCCCGTGCAATCTGAGTGTCAACCCACCTCTGACTGACCTCCACTGGGCACAAAGGCTGCCCCTCCGCCGCCCGGGCAACCTCCACCAGCTGACCATACCTGTACTTGTCCGTCTTCCGCTTCTCGAGGAAGGTGGTCATGTGGGTCTCACAGAACTTCATATCCCGCAGTCTCACCTTCTCCGCACAGTCATACCGCCAGAAGCCTGTCCACATGTCCAAACCCAGTGTAGCAAACATCTGCCGAGTGACACCTCCCAGCATCAACCAGCAACGAGCACCACTCTGTACAAATGCAAACTCCAGCGGCTCCTTCCTGTTGAGCCGCCTGTCCCCCAGCCTCCTGTGAGCTGCCTCCCGCACCGCGGCCACCAGCCGATGAGAGGTGGGGTTCCGGTCTGCCGGGACCAGAGCCAAATCATGAGCAGTGAAAACCATAGCCGAAGCGGTCTTCACCACAGAGAAGGTCCTGGCCGCATTGGCTATGTACTGTAAGTACATAGCCACCGTGACCGGGTCAGCAGGAACAGGCACCCTAGGTGGGTCACGGTCCTGACAGAAAGCCTGGTACCGTACGAACACCCGAGAGTAGCCCCGCATGGTGCTAGCCTCACGGGTGCCAGACACCGCCAACAGCATGTCTGCCCGCAGCTGCATCTCCAGCGGGTCCGTCACGGAGAACTGCAGGCCAGCCCACTGCTCCCCAGTGCCTATGATGCCTGCATGAAAGGCAGCCCCCATCTCATACCCCTACCCCAGTCACAAGCCATGCAACCCCCCAAGGTACAGCGGGGACCAGGGCCTGCAGGCTCCCTCTCATCGAAGGAGACCCGCAAGAGGAGGACCCGAAAGTCAGGCAAGCCCACACCCCCTTCATTGGCCCTTCCGAGGCCAGGGAGGAAGGTGTCCGCAGAGGGCTGGAGCTCCGTCCACTGCACCACACAGTCTGCCAAGTGAACCCCGTCGGGACACAGCAAGACCCACCACGGCTGGAAAGTCCAGACCGGGGCCACAATGGAGGCTGCAGCCCTCTCAGCCTGCAGAAACAGCAGGAGCCTCCCGATCATCCGAAAAGGCGGGTTGCACCAGTTGACGTGCTCCCGCCAGTCCGTCTGACCGAAAGTGTCAACCCCCGACGTACCTGGACAGTGCCAAGCACTGTTGAAGGAGGGGGCACCTGCACTGTCAAAAACAAGACAATTCTTGTCAGTTGCAAACCTGTCCCGGGTGTGCCTCCACCCCCCGGCAATCCATGGGTCAGCCCACTGAAAGATTGCCGGGTTGACCATCCAGTCATCATGGTCCTTGATCTTGGACAGGGCATCTGCCCGGGCCTCAAACTCCCTGGGCATCCAAAGGGAGGACAAAACCACCCCGTGGTCAGCACAGAAATCATGCACCGCTAAAGCCAGCTCCTGAAGCTCCTGATGCCTGCTGCCAGACTCAATGACAAAATGCACAGCCTGGTTGTCACAAATGACAAGCACCCTCTTCCCTCTCAGCCTGCCAGCCACATCAAATGCTCGGAGAGAGTCAAAAATGCCCCTGAGCTCCCTGAGAGTGGATGACTTCAGTCTGTCCGACATGGTCAGATAACTGTGGCCAAGCAACTCAGGTCCCCCAAAGGACTGCTCCAGCCAGGAACCCCATGCCACCTCAGAGGTGTCCGCATGGACTGTCTCCAGCTGAAGCCCCGCCCCCCTGGGCTCCCAAATGCCTCTCTGATGCCTACGAAAGCCGTCTGTCAGCCAAAACTCCAGCTCTGCCCGAAGAGCATCAGTGCCCGGGACATGAGAAGCCCACGAGCCCCAAGTCAGGGTGTCGGCTATGAGTACTGCAGCCGCCCTAGCATACAATCTAGTGACACCCCCTAGTACAAACCACTGTGCATTAACTAAGCCTGCAAACTTAGCCACAAGCCTCAGAGGCAGCCTATGAAACAGCCTCAACAAGTCTGACACACAAGCACGGATCTTGCTCAAAGCCTTTTCAGGCACGAACAAGACCCCCCCCTCCAGGTCTATGCCTATGCCTATATGCACAAGGGCCCGTGTGAAAAACAGCTGAGACTTAGACTCTGACACGAGCCAGCCTGCCTCCCGCACGTCCCGCATAATACGGGACAACACAGCCAAAGCCGAAGGGTCCGTGAGTGTAGGAGCCCTCACAGCAAAGGCAAAGTCGTCCACGTAGGGGTGCACACGGAACCCGAGACCCCGCCACTTACCTACGAGCTCCTTGTTGATCTTCGTAAACACCCAGCAAGCTGGGGCTAGACCAAACGGCAGCACACAGAACTCAAAGAACCTGCCCTGCCACTCAACAGCAACATATGTACGAGACATCTCGTGGAGGTCTACGTGGTAATACCCTGACTTATAGTCAAAGTAAAACAGCCCGTCACCCCTCCTAAGCAGGTCTACAAAAGGTTGCAGGTGCTCATACTTGAACTTCGGAAAGATCAGAAAGGCATTGAGCCACTTACCGTTGAAAATTAGCCTTAGCTTGTCCCGAGAGTCGTCTACCATTAAAGGCAGTACAACCCGCGGCTTGCTGGGCACCTCTCTCAGGGCGCCCATAAGGACACACTCCTGCACAGCGTCAGTAACGAAGGTGGCGTGCCTAACAGCTGACACGTGGTTAGCCAAGTGTACTCGGGGCGGAGCCCTGCCATCTTTAAACTTCAAGTTAAACCCTCTCTCAATCCAAGACATCACATACGAAGAGCGGACAAAGGTCCGCCAAAAGGGTGCTCGTTCCCTAAGTCTCCCCGCAACACGGGGCACCGGAACGCCCTGTTCACACAAGGGTATGGCCTCGACGAGAAGCTCTTCCTCAGAGAATTCAGAACCTGGAACACAAGGAACAACAGCCCGCGGGCCAAGATTCATTACAAATTTAGGGTTCGTCCCCACAAATTACATTTTAAGTTGGGCATTCCACCTCAACTGTTAAGCATTCCGCTTAAGCTGACAGTACTGGCCTTCGTGGCTCTACATTTTTAACAATTCAACGGTCCGATCCTCTGCCACGGCCTCTGCCAGCCGGGCGCGGCTGCGAGCATTGGTTTTGGTGGTGTCCAAACTCGTTACAATTCCAGCATTGGAGGTGACTGCCACGCCCTGCCTGAACAGGTGGCGGTGGCGGAGGTGCTCCAGGAGCAGTAGGACGAGAAGCTGAAAAGGCACCCCTGCCTAGGCCCTTGTTTCGCCCCTTGGCAGCCGCGGCTTGGGCAGCGTGAATCTTTTCAGCCTTAACTTCTTTCTCTGCTTTGCGCATTAACTTTTCGTCCTCTTCATCGTCAGCGTACGATTTACGCTCAAGTTTCTCGCAGATTTTCCAGCCCACTTCAGGGCCTTTGTCCGAAACCAAGGCCAAAATTTTAGCGCGTGCCTTGGCGCGTGCCACACCTTTTTCCGCAGTCTCAGACAAGAATTCTAAAGCAAGAGTGACAGTCTCAGGCAGCTCCACACCTTCCAATTCCTTCTTGGCGTCATTAAGCGCCAACTGTGACGCTGAGTGTGCCACGAAGTGGTGCTGGGTCTCCAAAAACTGTTTGCGGAGTCCCTTGTCCTTGCCATCATCGTTGCGAGTCAACTCAAGGCGATCGGACCCTGGAAGCTGAGTGAGATCTACTGCTGCCTCCCACGGACGCTTACGGTCTCCTGAGGCTACTTGTGACAGTCCCTTAAGCTCAGCAAGTCGGGCAGTCGCTCTCTCCATTTGTCGAATCAACTTCATTTGCGGTTGCGAGAGGTCCTCCCCATCTTGGAAAGCGGCAAAAGCGGTCGCGTACGCTGGCTGCGCTTGCAAATCATCAATTCGTCTTTGACACAAAATTGGGTCGGTGAACCACTCCATAATCAATATACGAATACTACTGAAAGTATGTGCGCACTGAAAAGCTTACGGTGTTACAGAACTGCAAAAACGGACACAAACTGCAAAAACGGACAGTAAACTGCAAAAAGTTAAACAGTCGATGAAAGTCCACACAAGTCCACAGTAACACGGCAAGAGGCCCTCTCAGTCCGTAGCTGGCCTCTTATGCCTCCGACTGATCAGAAAACCTCAGTTTTCAGATCTGCTCCGGATGACAGTCATACTGCCTGTCATCCTACACTGATCAGAAAACCATCAGTTATGAGCGCGTGCCTTATAATATGAAATATCAGCTATCGATACTGTACATACTCCATGCATGCATTGGCTAGGGGATCGAAAGTCGTGATATGATATAAATTGTAAACGTGTACTGTACAGCTGAAGAGGCACCGAAAGCAATGATGATATAGTCGATAGGGAAGGGTTATACGCGCTGGAATTCACACGTCGTTTCCGTCTCAATCCCGAAAAAATTCTGAACCAGCGTGACGGTCATATCGTCTCGCATCGTCTCGCGTGTCATCGTGAATTTAATTTCCAGGATTATTAAATCATCATCAATTTATCTTCCATCGATATCGCGGATACGATTGCCGTTGGCGTTGACTAGTTCAAGGATAAAGAGCTGCGCACCAACAATTACTGCTCATAATTTTCTCAACGGTCCTTCGCTTCGCCTCATGGGCGGAACGATGTCGTGGCTGCTGTGTTATGCGCAGGGATTTCGGAAGTGTTTGGCTGCTTCTATTTTTCAGTTTACTTATGCATATGTGCCAACTCACGATACTCATTTTGTGCAGCTTGTGTCGCAGGTTTTCCGATGGCGAGGAGGGGCGCGCTTTCTTGTGGTGTGGAAGTCTAGGGCAACCTAGCTTGGGATCACACCCAACCACATCGGACCCACCTTGTTCTCACGTTTTATTCAACTCACTTTGAATATGCATACAAAGTTTGAGGAGCATCGAGGTGTGATAAGTTAGAGACTGATTTATCTTTTTGGGTTTATGGCGTCATCGCGACCTCTTGGGGTGTGGAAGTCAAGGTTGAGCATGCCAACCTTGCTTGGGTTCGAACCCAACCACATCGAAGTCCTCTGTGTTAGCGCACGAAACTTTGCACTAAATTTGCTGAGAGTAATATTAGTTCACCATCTTGCGCGCAAGGATTGTCGTCAAGTATGCACGAGAAGGTCACTTCATGACAAAGAGCTTTTTGGGTTTGGTTTGGGTTTTCATGTACCCAAACCAACAAATGCCAAACAGTCAAGGTCTTCCCGTGCTTCCTAGCAAACGAAACTACGCTGATATTTTGCCAAGATATATATCTTCAAGTTCCCTAAAGCGCAAGGACTGAGATACATTGTTTGCGAAACAAACAGTTTATTTCCTTGGCAGATTTATTGGGTTTGGGCTCGAATGTACCCAAACCCAATATATTCCAAACAGCCAAGGGCTTCCCGTGCGTTCTAGCGCACGAGACTTTCCACAAATATTGTCGAGATATATACATTTAAGTTCCCTGAAGCTCAAGGACTGGCATACACTGTGCCCGAAACGAACAGTTCATTTCTTTGGCAGATTTATTGGGTTTGGGCTCGAATGTACCCAAACCCAATACATGCCAAACAGCCAAGGGCTTCCCATGCGTTCTAGCGCACGAGACTTTCCACAAATATTATCGAGATATATCTCTTTAAGTTTCCTGAAGCTCAAGGACTGAGATACATTGTTCGCGAAATGATCAGTTTATTTCTTTGGCAGATTTATTGGGTTTGGGCTCGAAGGACCCAAACCCAATACATGCCAAACAGCCAAGGGCTTCCCGTGCGTTCTAGCGCACGAGACTTTCCACAAATATTGCTAAGATATACATATTTTAGTTCCCTGAAGCACAAGGACTCAGACTTCGATGTGGTTGGGTTCGAACCCAAGCAAGGTTGGCATGCTCAACCTTGACTTCCACATCCCAAGAGGTCGCGATGGCGCCACAAACCCAAAAAGATAAATCAGTCTAAAACTTATCAAACCTCGATGCTCCTCAAAGTTTGTATGCATATGCAAGGTGAGTAGATTAAAATATGAAAACAAAGTAAGTCCGTTGTGGTTGGGTATCATCCCAAGCTAGGTTGCCCTAGACTTCCACATCTCAAAAAGGTGCGTCCCTCCTCGCCATCGGAAAACCTGCGACACAAGCTGCACACACCGAATGCCGTGAGTTCGCATATATGCAATAAACGAATTGAAAAATAAAAACAGCCAAACACTTCCGCAATCCCTGCACATAACACAGCAGTCACAGTGAACACCGTTCCGGCCATGAGGCGAAGGAACGTTGAGAAAATTATGAGCAGTAATTGTCGCAGCGAGCGCTTTATGGTTGAGCTAGTCAACGCCAGCGCCAACGGTAATCGTATCCGCGATATCGATGGAAGATAAATTGATTATCTGTTTTAATAATCCTGGAAATTAAATTCACGATGACACGCGAGACGATGCAAGACGATATGACCGTCACGCTGGTTCAGAATTTTTTCGGGATTGAGACGGAAACGACGTGTGAATTCCAGCGCGTATAACCCTTCCCGAGTCGATATTGACAATAATTTATATGCAATGCATCGTCATCTAGGTATTTTCGATACATCAGGTAGTTATAGAAGGCACGTCAGACTACATGCTCTGGACTGTGCCGGAGGCGCAGTCCAGAGCATGTAGTCTGACGTGCCGTCTATAACTAGCTTGTCGCTGGCACGTCTTCGACTCATCACTCGATTGATCGTAGGGCAGTCCTGCTCTCAGAGCTCAAATGGCACTTTTTGCCACGTCACTTTAGTAGGTTCCACGTCACTTTTGTAGTTTTCACGCCTGCTGTCGCTTTTGCACAATGCTCTCGCTGCTGTATTTCAGAATTCAATTATTACATTTTTATAATTTATACAAACGGTTAACGTTATATTCCAGCGTTTCCCCCATTACGACCGTATTACATCGTTTCCCCCATTACGACCGTGGTTTATATATTCACCGCTTCCCATTTCGTTTTTGCAATTTGGTTTTGCAATTTGGTTTTGCAATTTGGTTTTCAATTTGGTTCAGGTCACTGTCATTTCATTCATTGTCATGATGATGATGATGATGATGATGGTCGTGACCGTCATCGTCATCGTCATCGATCGTCAAGCGTCATCGTCATCGTCATCGCTCGCTGTCGCTGTCGTTGTCGCTGTCATGTCATGTCATGTCATGTCAATGTCATGACATGTCATCACAGTCTATCCTACCTCAGGCTGTTTTGTAACCGGCGCGTCAGCGCACGGTGATCTCTACCGTCGCGTCAGCGAACGGCGAAGCGAACGGTGAAGATGTCTACGATGATCGTCTGTCATCAACGCAGTCGATCGTCTTTTCAATCGCGAGTCACATTATAAAATACTAGCCAATCGGAAACTCAAAAAACAGATTTCCAAGATCGTTCGAGTTTTCAGTCGTCTGTCATCGTCAAAAAGATACTGCCAATCAATGCCTAGAAAGCTGGATTTCTAAGATCGATGCTTCGAACTTCGAAATTAACCCAAAGGGGAGTTCTGATGCAATTTCAAGCCCATTTCTTGTTTGCATCTTCCCGTGCACCTCCTGCTGTGACCCTGCCGCTGTGACCCTGCCTGCTATGAATATCTTTGTGCATAATGTTTCTGCGACTGACGTTAAGTGTGTATGCATCGATATGTGTATGCATGACTAACTTTTTGCTTACATGCAGGATCAGTGCTCGACCGCATGATGACCTTCGACTAGTCGACCCCTTTCCGCTTGTGTTCATCTTCGACCGACTCCACGCTCAACGCTCGCCTACGAGATCCTCCGGCACAGTCCAGACTCAACGCTCGCCTCCGGTTTCGGTCAGGACTTGCCCCCCAACGTCTGGCCGTACGCATGCGCGCAATTCGATCCCCGTCAACATGCCGGTCAGCCGCCAGCCGGTCCCCCTGACCAGGGTCCCCCTGAATTCATTCTTCCGCAACCAATTCCTCACCATTTTCCACCTCCGCTTCCGCCTGCACCTCACCACTACCCCATTCCCCATCCCGCCGGCCATTTCCCCGTCGCCCCGCTTCCCCCACCCGCGCCAGAATGGAATTTTCAGCCCGAAAACATGATGGTTCCCAACGCTCCCCAAATGCAGAATTGGAACGTTGGCAACAACGCTGTCATCAACGTCCATTATCACCATGGCCCCACCATCTCTCACATTTCTTCAAACGACCGCCACGTCTACAATTACTCCAACGCGCGCGAAGCCATGCAGGAGACTGGCTGGGCTGAGATGTCCCCTGAAGATTGGAACGACTTCTGCGAGTAGAATTAGCTTCAATTACAAAACATTAGCTTCGCTCACATAGCCAGATAGCCTGTAGTAGACTGTTCGCTCTGCTAAACCCTAACTGCAGTGACATAGCTTTCGCTCTTCGCTCTTGCCTCGGAAACCCTAAAATCTAGAGATGGAAGTTGCGATCTTACACCCGATGGTAAATATTTTATTTTTAATGTTCATGTCGCCCTGCCTTGCCTGTCTGACTGTTCTGCCTGATGTCTCGCTCGATCACTGCTCGTGACAGTCATGTCACCACGGGGTATAATGTACAGTTGGACATATACAAGTACACCTGGACTTGTAGAAGTACACCTGGACTTATACTCATGTGGAGCAGTGTGACAGTGACACATCAGACAGTTTATCAGACAGCTAAGATAATACGACTTTTGTAATTGTACAAATGGCAAAACACCATTAGTTGTCGATGACGTGCCAGCGACAACTTGAATTTTACCAATTCCAATACTTTCAACGTTAACACACACATATGAAGCGTCGTAGAGCGGGTTTTGATACAGTCATCACCAGTAATTAAATGGGAGATTTGCTGAAAAGAATTTGCGCTCGCGACGCAGAGGCTTGTCCACAATTGTCACTGCTATTTAAAGCTGCCATCATATCAATATATGAGGAATATATAAGTAACGGAAAGTAACGGACAGAATCTTGACAAAATCTACCAGCAAGAGTGACAATTGGGGACATTTGTGGCGACGCAATAGTAGATTTGATATGGTACCCGCATCACCGTAGATTTGATAAAACTCTTACCATACACCGTAGACTTGAATAATCGTCAAACTCTTGAATGAAGGCGCGTTGCGTTGGACCCTCCCGTCTCCTCTTCTGTATCAATACGGAAAAGTTTTTTAAGACTGAGCCCAGTGGGGGGGCTCCGCCCCCCCACACCC